>BMAU01016147.1:0-166471 GCA_019973935.1 Trichonephila clavipes
CAAGACTAAAATTTGCATCGAATCCTACGATCAAGTTGAACAGTATATTCATTTTAACTAATTAATTCATTTCATTAAGTAAAAATACGAATCGCCTATCATTAAAAACATATTTGTGTTCTCAAACCAATCATACTGATAGAGAAGACCCCTTACTAATACGAGAAAGGATTGGAATGATTCATCTTCTCATAAAAAAATGTTTATTTTTTGTCATTATTGTTTGCACTAAAGTAAAATAGAAAATATTATTGAAATCTTATTTTAAAAATTATTAATTGAAAAATAAACAGTCTATTCAATGAATTCCCAACATTTCAAATTTTCATAACGCATGCGCAGAATGTTTTTCAGGTAAGGAGACCCCCCATTGTCACCCTTTCCTTATCTCTTCTGCCCCCAGGCGTCAGCCGCGCTCCACGCTCCACTTGTCCCAGAACCGGCCCCATGTTAAGTCTATGGAGGCTCCACGCTCCACTTGTCCCAGAACCGGCATTTTATATCTACTAACGGGATTGGAAAAACAACACAAGGAGATCATAAAAATTTGGATCCGATTTTTTTAAATGTCTAACAAGCAGGATATCAAGAATTATATAATCAGCTTAAGAAACCAATAAGACAGCCGCTAACACGCTCTTCTAAGAACAACAACAAAAAAAAAAAAAAAACTGTAGGCCCCGCTATTAATGAACAAAATTCTTCATTTGAATCAAAATCGACAGTTGTACTAGACATATCTACTGACGATAGCATTTGTTATCTAGTTTGTAATAAATGTGCACATTTGCTATCAAGTAGCGATTAAATTGATATAGTTAGTAGCAGTGGCGCACACAAGGGGGGGTAATGGGGGTCCGGACCCCCCAAAGCCCTTGTTTTTTTTTTCCGATTGATTATAATTCTAAGTATATAGTAGGTAAAAATTAATTAATTGCTTGTTATTAATGATTAATTTTATTAATTAATGCTAATTATTTATTCAAAAATTAGTCTTTTACTGTGTTTTGTTTCCGAAAATCGACAAAATCAAAAGGAGCTTGCTACAAGAATGGTGAATTTTGACCCCGGACCCCCTCCCTTGAAAAATTCCTGTGTGCGCCACTGGTTAGTAGTTTTATTCCTAATTTAAATTTAAATCTTCATATGTTGTATGTACTTATAGACTAAATTTTCACTGTACATTAATAAATTTTTTTTATGATACAAAACTGAATTGTTTTTGTTTTTTAAATATGTAACACGGACACGGTTTTTTTTGGAAAAATATTTAAAGATTCTTCCCCAAATTTGCCGTAAGTCGCATGTATTTTTTTACACAATTTCCTTTCTTTTTTTTTTACTTTTTTGCACGGTTTTGCAATGAGCGTCTTTACAGTGTAAAACAAAAAGTTGAGTGTATTTCATTATTTTTTGCCGTATTCTTTCAAATATTTACCTGTCTATTCAACAATCAAGTAGATTAAGTAGGCTTAAACGCATACAAAAATTTCATTCCACATATTTACAAGCATTAACAGTTTTCTTTATATTGTGATGTACGATTGTATTCAAACTTTCAATGATGAACAAATCTTGGATCCTTTTAAATTTCATTCTCAAATTTTAATTCATCGTCCGCTGCTGATTCAAAACTCCGCCTCCAACTTCATGCACATTTTTCCGATGTAGTAAACAAAATGCAAATCAACCAGGATGATTCATGGACTTTTTTTTGGCTAAACATTCCAGTTTAACGATATCAAACAGCAGCAACACATACCTTTCAAGGTCAGTTTTTCCTTTGCGCAAGGCGGAATGAAAGCAGACGGTCGTTAATTTCACGCACCCCTGCGTTTTCCGAACGGATTGCCCGCTGTCCACCCCACCCGGTTTTATGACTGTTTCGGCAGCCCCGGGGAGCCCTAAGATGACGCGTTTTTATGTCTTCGCACTTAGGCGGTCGTCTTTGATGTCCCACCGACATGATGCCTCGTAGGAAAGGTCGTTACACTCTTCGAGTGAATAAAAAAGTTAAAACAATGTTAATGTTTCTCGTTTCTGTTCATAGATGGCGACACTTCGGTGTATCAAAAATTGCTATTTTTTTTAAAAAAAAGTTAGGGCTGTGAATCTGAAAAATAGTGGAGGAAGAAGTGGATAATAGACTTTGTTGTTCCATAACCAATTAAAAATTAGATCAAAGACATTCCCCTTTCAAAAGGAAGACAGAAAAGATTTCCTTTGAAAAAAAATTCTTGATTTAAAAACATTCTTCAATAGTAATAAAATATGCAAGACAACTCCAAATTAGAGCCATATGGCTTAGAATAGTTTACTGATGTCATCTCTTAAATTTATAAAATTACATATTTAAAGTATAAATAAGTCCAAAAATGCTTTACTTTTGAAATAAAAGTAATGCACATTACGTAATTTTATATGAATAATTTTTTTCTCTATATTTATAGCAGTCACTTGGTATTTTACCTAAAATTATGATTTCTTTAATGAATGAATTTTAAAATAAATGAGTTGGATGATTTTTTTTTCCAAAATATATGAATATTGTAATTACCAAATTTAATAAATATTAACACGTAAAATATTATTACACAAATGTCAAAAATTTTAACTTTGAGAAGTAAAATAAATTTAGCTTTAATGTTTCATAAAGAGCAGATACCAGCTTGTAGTTCATTTGAATCTAGAAATAACAACTGAATGCATTAGTCTTTTAATGATTGTATAATACTAAAAAAAAAAATAATAATAAAAAATAAATGAATAAAAATTTAGGGAAAAAAAAGAAATTTGCATATATCATCGTAATTTTCTTTCTTTTTTTGCCATTTATCAAATGAATAAAATAATAAACATTTTTAATGTTTTAGTAAGATATTAATGTAAAAAAAGCTTTTTAACACAGTTAAGAACAATTTAGAAGGCATACAGTTGAAATCATGGAGGCACAATTAGCAAGAAAAAATGCTGTTTTCCAGCAAAGTTGAACCTAGAAATGCTTTTTAAAAATACATTAGTGATTGGAAATAATCTCAAAAATCTAAATTTACATCAACGTGAAACGTTCCTATTTCCCAAAGAAAATTAATTACTGCTTTTAATCTATATTCCTTTTTAATTAAACAAAATAATAGTAATCTATATTAATACAAATGAATATAGATATGAATTACCTTCAATACTATATACGATTCGCATAGTGATGATAATTTGTACATTCATTCGTGTTTCTTAATAGTGAAATAAAACATGTTTGTTATTTAAGGGGTGTAGGAAAGTTAAAATGTTACTTTTTTTTTTGACAATATGCTATTTTTACATTTTTAAATTGTACAGATTTTAACCGTTCTAAAAATACCTTACTTTAACCTCTACGGTAATTAGAAACCCTTAAAACCTATTTTTAAATAATCATTGTAACTGGGCCACACCCATTTGAATGTCGAAAAATGTAAACCAAGAACTTCCTTTTTTCTTAAAAGTTCATCGTCTGATAAAAACCAAAACATGTATCTTTTATTGTAAATTCAGCCTATTTTTTATTGCCTTGCCGATTAGAAGTCTCGCTGCATACGTTAAAATCAATTTATCTCAAAATGTTAATTTTCATGTTAGATGCACCTTTTCTGAAAAACTACTGTTTACAGGTAAGTAAATTTTTTATGATATATTTATTATGATGGCAAATATACACTTGCCTCCGAAAGTCTGCGTACAGGCAATCATCTTACGTGTTTATGCTATAATTACTATTAAAATCTCGCTTTAGAAAATCAAAATACTTGTCAGCAATTCTTCACAATTTGCTTATTCAAACAAAAGCCGCAAAGTTCACCTTAACGAGATCCTAACAAGATTGACCACCAAATAATCACCAACCATCCGTGCCAAAAGTCTGCGTACTCTTACAAAAAAAGAACTTTTAAAGACAGTGGCGTAACGGAGAACATTTGGGCCCCCCTGCAAAGTCAGGTTTTGGGCCCCCACGTTGAATTTACAAAGGGTAGGCACTTGCGTTAGTCAGGCTTTGGGCCCCTTAGAACACTGCCCCCCACGATGCGGGGGTGTACGTTACGCCACTGTTTAAAGACCTTTTATTGTAAAGTAATTGCACTAAATCGTGTTTTTAAGTAATTATAAGCTTCTTTTATATGATTTATTTATAATTTGAGATTTGAAAGCTTTTGTGGTTTCATGACAGGCAACAGAATAGGGATCGATATATTATTGAAAGAAAAATCCTTAAAAAAAGGGTGGGGTGAAGGTTAAACAATTGATGAAACGGTTAAAAGGTGACATTTATTGATAAAAAATACAAAACAACTAACATTTTAACGTCTGACTTAACGGTAATGACTTTTACTTTCAGCCGCACAAAGATACCAAGCAATTGCTCACATTGTGAAGCCATGACTGTTCTGACATGTCCTAAACCAATTTCGTAAGCCATCCTAGTCCCTAGATCTAAGCACAATATAACATTTGAGGGATTTACTCGATAGAATAATCAGGGAGAACGTAATAACATCCAAGGAAATGCTCAAATCTGTCATAGTAGAAGAATGGACCAAAAAATATACACAGATGAAACAACTAAGCTAGTTAAATCCCTGCCAAATATACTGAGAGAGTAATAGAAAGAACAAAATAGCTTAAAAAATTATTAACTTTCAGTTATAATTCATTATTGTAAAGGTTTTTTCCAGTGTACACAGACTTTTGACGCACACGATTTGTGTCGTTTTCAAGTTATAAATCTTTATATTATTTTATGTAATATTCACACACACAGGTGATTGTTGTTTATACTATTTGAATTAACAATGTTAGAGGAATCAACAAAAAATAGTATTGATTCAGAAAGACTTCATTTAATTAGCGATCTTTGCATGGATATGAAAAATGATTGCCTGTACGCAGACTTTCGGAGGCAAGTGTATACTAAAATGAGCTTCTAAAAAAAAAACTCAAAAATTTATCTTTTACAAATTTTTTATGTGAAAAATAGGTCAATTTTCACTATGTTTGATAAAATATTTCATAAATTAGGGGGAATCAAAATTAGCTAAAGGCTCATATCAGTATAATGAGAAAGGTGTACTTTAATTGTATGAAAAATTTCAAGCATGAACATATAACAGATTTTGAGAAAAGATACATTGAAAACAGCCAATTTAGCATTGTCGGTATAGAGAGAGAGATTTGCTAGTCGTCTTAAATTAAAATATTTGCTATGGAAACCAAAGCAGAATATTGAATTTCTTGCATTACATAAAGTAAGTTCTTTATATGGTTTATTTTAAATATTTTATTTGTAGATTTTTTGTATTGTATTTTTAATATGTATTTTTTAATAGTGAAAATTACTCTTAAGTACTAAAGATGCAACTAATATTTTTTTTTCAAATTTAATTAATTTATTTAAATAGAATACAAATTACAGAAAAAATCATAGTTGGAGACTACATAACACATAAAAACAAGAACCATAACAATATTATTAAACATAATTGGAGAGTTATAAACAATAAATAAAAAGTACTTATTGAGAATAAAGATAAACACGAAAACGCAGAACACAAAAACAGCATGTTGTGTAGATAACATCATAACGCTTGTCACTAAAATAAGAAAAATAGTAATATGAGGATTTGTATGGAATACATTAAGGATAATAATGTGATAATAAGAATGCTAATAATTGTAGGGATGTATAATAATATTTAGGAAATTAATAATGTAAATAATTGTAACTGTCTGTGTGGGCCAAACAAACAATAACAATTACGAAATGTGTTCCAGCTATTAATAATTAATCATTTTTCCATATGTAAAAGTGCTTAGAGATTTTTCTTAACACTTGTAAAAACAAAAAAAGTTTTGAAAGTTCCTTAAAAATTGCAGTGAAACAAATATGTTATTAACGCAAAAGATCTTTTTTTATTTTCTCCCGTTTATTTAGAAAAAAAAAATTCAATACACAATATGTTTTGTGGCGCCATCTATGGACATTTTATGCAACAAAATGACAAATGCTTATAAAAATAAATGTCGGAACATGTCCTGCGTTTTAAAACGTCATACATCATGAATTGTAATTCTATAATTAGTGCTTCACCTAAAATATTTTCACGTGTCTTATATGAATAGACAATTATTTTTTGAAACTTTTTATCAATTACCATTAAGTGAAGATTTCCTCCGACTCTTTAATATTTATGCTGTATGTGTCCTCATTAAATTAACTTAAAAAATAATACATTTTACTACGAAACTTTGCTGCCTTAAATACCAACTGTTTTTAGTAGCAAAGAAAGGGAGAAAGTATTTTCTCAAATTTTTTTTGACTATTATTTGCTAATTTTTTAATATTTTAATATATTCAATTTTTAAGGCAATTGAAAATTTTTTTCTTTCTTTAAATACATACATTTTTACATATAGTACAGATTTATTTAATGAGACTATAAATATACAGAACCAATTTGCTGAAATATGAACTTTATAGAGATATTTTCACTTTTATTCCCTGAGTATTATATTAGAAATGAAAGATAAAACAAATTTAAGACCCCAATGGAAAATGATATGTTATCTGACTGAGTGAAATTCAGACATCTTTGAGTATTTAGACAAATTACAACGAACAACAAGTACTTATAGGCTTGTTGTAAGTGTTTAATTAATTTAGCTCAAAATTAAATAACTATATTGGTAAATATAAACTACTAATTGAACCACCAAAGTATCACTTTATTTACGCAGGGTAAATTATCAATGTGTATAAAATTAAATGAATTACATACATTACAATTACGTTAAAAAAATCCGGTTATCCAGTGTTAATAAATGTGAAAAAACATAAATGAAATGGAAATTCTAATTTCAGATTAAATTAATGTAAAAATATTCATTGATTTTTTTTTGTGCCAATCTTGAGGCCAATTACATTACTAAGTACAAAAAAATTATAACAATATACTTTGCATATTATTAAATGCATAAAATATATTCATATTATATTACAACATACTCATACACTTCTTTTAATAGATTTTAAATAATATTTTATTATTATGATATTCTCAAAATTAAATATCTCAGTCAGATATGTAACATAATCAGGGGGCAACTGGGCCCAGGGCTTCAGTCACAATGGGGGCCTCGTTTCGTTCTCAACTGAGTCTTAAGAAGATCGAATAATTTCAAAGTTCAAATATCATTTCCGGTTGTGTTCTCCGAAAAACTGAGAATTTCGGTCTATATAACAACTGGCTATATGTGATGACCGTCGTCGACGTACAGGGCTAGGCCTATCCTCCTACCTAAATTTTAAGATGGTGTAGGAGGCCTACACTCCTACACCATCATTACTCATTCAGTCAAAAAATGCCAGTCGGTCGAGCTAGTATGTGCGATTGTAAATAATGCACAATTATTTGTTTCGGGTTATTGTTTGTACGAGTTTTTTACAACGTATACTATCTACTGCTTTCTTTTAAGGGTCATAGATGGGGCCTACATTTGTGTAAGGGCCCAGGGTCTTAAGAAGTATTAAGATGTTTCCGAACGTAATATAACAGTCCACTTTTAAACTTCTTTTTAACATCCTTCGTAATATATAACTGTTATCGAGTCAAGAGAGCTCCGTGGATTAAATTAAAAGAATATTTCTAACAGTCTTTAGTAGATGGCGCCACAAACATAATGAAATTTTGATCTGCTTCACTGAAAAGTTTTGAAATTGCGATTTGTGCGATCTTGCACATACACAATGCCTTACAAATATTTTGCATTCTATGTTTATTATAAAAATTAAAATTGACAACAACTTTTTTCAGAAAATGACAGCACTGGTTTTTTCCTTGAACTACATTGCTTACAATTTAAAGGGGGCAGGGGAATAGCATATCTGTCTAGAGCGTACAGACAAGACGTCTTGAGTTACGATAAGATTTAGTACCTATTTTTCTATGAATGCGTATCAATCAGAACCATAAATTTTGCACGTATAGATTCTTCCAAAAGAAGCTTCATCAGCTTACGTTGAAGGTCACAAACATTTTGATGTACTAGAGAAGTAGGAAAGTCCATAATCAGTGGCGTAGCTCAGGATACTAGGACCCCATGAAAAGTCAGGGTTTGGGCCCCAAGCCCAAATACTTACATGGTGTCAGTCAAGGTTTGGGCCCCTTTGAATTTCTGTACCCCTTCCCCCGCAATGCGGGGGTGTACGTTACGCCAGTGTCCATAATGATATCAGAATCTGAAAATCAAAACTTGGAATCTTAATTGGGGCGGAATCGTAATTGAAAAAAAAATTCACCCTGAGAAAAAAATTATCTGAGTTTATTGAGCAAATACAGATATGAGATGCTCAAAGGGCATACCCCAGAGCCAATTTTATTTAAGATGACAAATCTTTTTTTCCCCTTATGAATCTGGAAGGCTCGTGTTTTCACCAATAAGATCAAATTCTTTGGTTGGCACAAAACCAATATTTGCAAAGAAATTTAAATGATGCAGAAAGAAATATTGCAAGCTGTTTTGAAATGTGTGAGGAAAAAACTTGAATTTACGAATTTGATTATATGCAGCAGGAAATACCATTTTTTCCCTTATCATATAAGCCCCCCCAAAAAAATTCGCTTCGCAGTATAACACGTTCATCATGTATATAAATTAATATATCTCTCTCTCTCTCTCTCTCTCTCTATTATAGATCACATTCGAAATTATAATGAAATTTTATAATTTAAAAATATGTTTATAATTTTTATAGTTATATATATTTAAAATATGTTTTTAGTTTTTACTAGTTATATATATATATATATATATATATATATATATATATATATATATATAATGAGAATTCGGGAACTAATGGAATTTTTCTTTGTTTTATGAATACTATAATATACTGACGTGTCAAGAATTATGCTACTAATGTAAAAAGAAAAAAAAATGTGACACTTCTATAAAAAAAATTATTATTAGTATTTTTATTGAAAACAATGCCCCACAAAGTGTCACACGGGGCTTACAAAAGTAAATATAAGCACATATCACAAAGGAAAGGGGAAAAAATTAAAGTCATGAAAAATATTATTTATATTTACAATAAATTTACAAAACTTTTCAAAAGCACTTCTGGTGGAAGTAAGAAGGTGAAGATTTGGAGGGCAATTTATATTAAGTCTCTTGATAGCCAGTCTTAGGATGCTTTGTTCTCTTTCAAACTTGGAACACAGAAGGAGCACATGTTCTACATTTTCCTCGCCACCAATATCACAAAATTAATTTAATGCAAAGGAATTTAGTTCATATTTTGGAAGGTAGGATTCAAAAGTTCCCAGACTGAGCCTGTAACGTGGAAAAATTTTGCAGTAGAGCGACTACAATAACATTTTTGTGTTACTGCATTCTTCCTCTTTTCTAAAAAAAAGATTGTTCCAAATCACGTGGTTGATGGCTTACAACGGCGTCGTATTTTGTAGGCGGATGTATTTAGTCGTCGAAGATTGAAAGAAATTGCGTTTGTTGAGCGGATAATGGATATTAATTTTTGTGTTCGTTAGCGAAAAAGTGATACGGAGACTTACGAAATTTTGAAGTAGGTGTAAGGCTGTGATACATCATTTTGAACGCAAGCCTTTGAGTGGAATCGGCGTTTCAGAAAAGGCAGGGCAAGTGTAGAAGACGACAAAAGCTCTGGACTTCCCCAGACTTTCCGGACTGCTGAAAACATCGAAAAGGTTTCTGTGGTGGTACGTAAGAACACGCTTCAAACATTAGCAGAATCCGTTGGGATACCTTCAGCCACATGTCAATGAATACTGACTAAGGATCTTAACACATATAGGGTGTGTCAACACATCGTGCCCCACATGTTAAACGAAGACCCACCTGCAGATGAAGTTAAAAGTACATAGCAGGCTGAATTAAAGGACATGGCTAAAAAATGGATTCCAAAAATGCTTCGATGACCTTTACAAGTCATGGCAAAAGTATATTGTTACTCAAGGGTCTTATTTCGAACGAGGTTGTATTTCGACAGTTCCATTGGTAATATTCTTTTTTAAGTTACAGACTCAGGCAGGGAACTTTTGAATCATATTACGTATTAATCAAACCACGAGGAAAGAAAAAAAATAACCCAAACAAAGAACCACAGAAGTTAAATGTAAAGGGATTGGCAAATGAGAGAAACATTCGTCAAAACACATAAAACACTGTACTAGTTGGATTAGTAAGGTTTGTGGCTATCTAGTACAGCTTTACATGCATCACAATGAACCTTCCTATTGTTAATGAGGGATTGTGGCAGCAATACCTAACGCTTGAAGGGACATAGGGTTTGGAAAAGGGTTTACGAAGTATAAAGACTCTTCCTAGAGCATCCCCAACTTGCTCTGTTGGACTTTGGTACAGAGACTTTACAGGCAGCACCATAACGTACATATTCTCTTCCACCAGGTAATCATCCACAATTGCAGCTCTGTGCGGTCGAGCGTTATCGTTTATAAAAAATAAAATGGATCCTAACAGCTCATTGGAAAAGGTGTACAAACAGTTTATAAACCTCATCCCTACAGCTCGGTGTGGTTGTTATACTGGTAGTGAAAACGTGTAGCCAAGTTATGGCCGCTCAAAGTGATACTCCTCATACAAAGCTGCTGCTGTGAAAGTGGTGAATTTTTCGGATGTATGCAAGGCAATAACGCTCTCCAGGCTTTCTCCAGATGAAACTTCAACGTGAATCACTTTGTGTCTGTATATATACATGTCACTCAAGATGATTGCTTTGTTCAATATTGATGTTCCTGGGTCCATGATAGACGGGCTTTCTTATGACTTTTTGTGAGAGAAACACATACATTCACACCACTGGTTGTCAGATATTAAAAGCCCTCTCAGTAAAAGGACTGTATGCTGTTTGCTATGGTATAGAGGTTCCAGTAGCAGCAACGGTATCCTCTGATAGCGCTCTAACCATCATTTCCCTATGATGTTAAGCATTTAATGCCATACATTGATCCTCCATCGGCATTATCATTCTTCTACGATTTTGTCTCCTCCTCCTGATGATGACACCTAATGTTTGAACGTGCTACCATAAGATGAAGATCATTATACGCGACATTAATAACCACAGAGCGACCTCCACCAGCGACTAGCGTGCACAAGGGTGGGGTTTGGGGCTGTAAGCCCCATCCATAGATCAACAGATTTTTAAATTTTAGCATAACGATTAAGTTTCGGTCTTTTCAACTACATTTTTTTAATATGTAACCCTTCGCACGTAAGTAGTCTCCGCATCCAGTGTGTCCAGCTTCCAGCAGATCTATGGTCCTCTATCTACACTGGTGTGCAAAACTTAAGCAACAATGTAAAAATTTAGCAGATAGCCATGAAATTGCAGAAAAGGTGGTCTGGAGATCAGTACAGTAAACAAGTAAGTCAGTAGAAGCGTCATGCGTATGCAAATATTAGGAACCAAACGTCAGAAGAGACGTGAGCGTACGCAAAACGCGTGATGTCGGCGCGCGCTGCTCAACATTAGAATAAAATGAAGGACGGAGACGCAATTCAACATATTCGTTGCAAGTGCCAGTGAAACAGTTCGTGAAATATGGCTAGAAGAAATCACCTGGACGACTTCACACGTGGAAGAATCATCGGAAGGCTGGAGTAGGGGCGTAACGTCACCAGTGTAGCTGCAGAGTTCGGAATCAACAAAAGTGTCGTTTCGCGCGCTTGGAAAGCGTTCCAAACCACAGGTACAGCTGTTATAAAGGTTGGTGGTGGCCACCCGAGGACAACAGGGGATGACCGATATATCATCCTGCAGGTGAAAAGAGGCCGACGGCAGTCAGCAAGCATCAATGCTCAGCAACTCTCTACAGCAACGGGGCAACAAGCGTTGCGGTTTACTGTGGCCAGACGCCTTCACAAAGGGGGCCTATTCACCCGCCGTCCTGAACGCTGCCTCCCGTTGAAAGTTGACCACCGACGCCACCGTTTACAGTGGTGCAGAGAGCACAAAAACTGGACAACTGATCAATGGAGTCGTGTCCTCTTTACGGATGAGAGTCGGTTCAGTACCAGAAGCGATTCTCAACGCTTTTTGATTTGGAGAGAGATCGGGACCCGGTTTTATCCCAGTAACATCAAGGAAAGACACCGTTACGTTGGTCCTGGAGTTCTTGTCTGGTGAGGCATTATGCTAAACGGGCGAACTGAGCTCCACATTTTCGATAGAGGGTCTGTAACCGGGGATCGCTATTGTGAGGAGGTACTTCTTCCCCATGTGCGTCTGTTCCGAGGTGCCATTGGCCCAGACTTCATTTTTATGGATGACAATGCATGGCCACATCGGACTCTTGCTGTTGAGGAGCTGTTGGAAAGTGAAGATATCACTCGAATAGATTGGCCAGCGTACTCCCCAGATTTAAATCCCATCGAACATGTGTCGGATGCCTTGGGGAGACGTATTGCAGGACGCTTAGATCATCCGGAGAACACCCAACAACTCAAACAGATGCTGATTGAAGAATGGGTACTCCTACCGCAAGAAATGTTGCACCAGCTGGTTCTGAGTATGCGGAGACGGTGCGAAGTAACCATTGCAGTGAGGGGAGGGCATATACCATATTAAGGAACATCTGCTTGTGTTGTTCTTCCTGTTGGATAGACCATCATGAGCCACGATACTATGCGTTCAATAAAGCTTGTTTTTGTTTGATTCCATACCGTATCCATTGTATTCCTTTTTCAGAGCCGATGCTTTCGTCATCCTTTACGTACATAATACTCTCCCTCATTTCTGAATTTCATGTCTCTCAGATGATTTTTCGTGAAGTTATGGCAATAAACGCACCTGTTCCTTAAGTTTTGCACACCAGTGTAGTTCATCGCTTAAACGGTTTTGTGCTCATTTTGTACTTAAATCTATGCTGATGATGAGGGATTTTTCTTTTCAAGTATTGAAGTCTCATACTCAAATTTTAAAGGTTCAGAAAACTGTCATTTTGTGTTTCCTCAAACAACTTTTTCACTTTTTACCCGATATTATTCTTAAAATAATATTAAGCAGCAGTTTTTAAATTAATAATGGTAGGTATTTTGATTTATTGCAAAAAAATTTTTTTTTGTAACTTTAATTTTTGACACCAATGTATTACAATGTCACAAATTTAAATAAAAACTGAGGCATTTTTCTGTCTAAAAGTTTTTTTTTCAGTTTAAGATAGACATTTTGATATTTTGCGGAAACAGGTTAGATTGGATTTAAAATTTTAATTTTTACGAAAAAAGTGCGATGAGAAGTAAAATAATTCAGGATTAAGAGGAAACCAAATGTTTTTAAAAAGGTGTCATGTGGCTCGTTGTCTGCACATTCTTGAATATAGAAAATTTACTATGTGTGTGTGTGTAACAAAAATTTTCACTATGTGCACATATTTACTATGGTGCTAGTATTGAGGTATCCGCGCGACTACATTCGGAATCGTGATTTTGCAAAAGCGTATAAATGGATAATATTTATATTTAGTGTCACTTAGATTAGAAAACGTTTTTTCAAATGGTTTTAAGAATATTATTACAATAAAAAATTATTTAAGTACAATATTTTGTCAAAAAATGAACATAAAATGAAGAATTCAAAATTTTCTCCTTTCATCAAAAATGCTTCTATTATAATAATATTTTGCCTGTATGTAACTCAGACCTCTGTACAGAGGCTGAATTAGAATTTCTGAAATATATAACTTAGAAGTGGATTTATCCATATTTTACTACAACAGAGGGGAGAAATTTTAAGAAAAAAAACGCCGTTAATTATTTCAAATCGTTAAAACTCTGAAAATAATGTGAAGTTTTCAAAAATTCTCGCTCTAGTTGAGCCTCTGTAGAGAGGTCTGAGCCATATACAGGCAAAATATTATTATAATAGAAGCATTTTTCACAAAAGGAGAACATTTTGAAAAAAGGTTATTTTAAGTTAATTTTTTGCCGAAATATTGTATTTAAATAATTTTTTTTGTCAAAATGTCCTTAAAACAATTTTCTGCATGTCTTCTAATCTGACACTAAATATCATGAAAATTGTCCATTTATGCACTTTTTTAAAATCCCGGTTCCGAACGTAGTCGGATACTTTAAAAATTCGAAGATAACTTTATTTCAGTTTAGAACGAGGGGGGAGGGTAGATTAGGGCTTATTATTTTTAAAACCGAAAATGCAAGCGTATTTTCTACATTTATGGAAACCTTTTCGTAAAAAAACAAAGCAGACATATTCCTTTTTTCTCAAATTTTAATAAACTAGATCCTGGCATACAAATACAAAAGAATAACAACCGCACTTGAAAAATCCTCATCAAGATAAACAACGAAAGAAAAAAAAGAAAAAAAAAGAACGGAGCAAAAATTTATGTTATAGAATTGCTGTTATTGAGATATCTTCTACTATTTCATCTAGAAAAAAATAAAATGAATTTTTTTCCATAGGTAAAATAAATAACAAAGACGTTCTTTCAACTAGAGCAACAACGGACCTTTATTGATGCGTGAAAGGGAAAACCTACACCATTTGCTAGTTTGAAGAATTGTTGTAAAATCAAACGAACGTCCAAAAGAATAACAAAAATATTTATAACGAACAAACCATGAAATTAAAAAAGTATCAAAGCAGAATGCAATACTTTAAAATCATTTCTTCTGTTGTATACTTTAAAAAATTTATTGAATATTTCAAACTGGTAAAATAAACAATTCCATGTAATGATTAACTTTCAATTACCAATAAGAACGATTCAATGCTGGGTAAAAAAATATCAAAAGTATACAATTTCGAGAAAAAGCATGACTGGAAAATAAACAATGCATTCAATCGGAATCTTTTTTAAAAACAGTTATGCATGGAGAAACTGAGAAAATTAATCTGAAACAAAATGGAAGAGTTTATTTTTAAGTGAACAGAAGTTTTGAACAGTATCAAAGCGCCATGGAAACAAATATAAAATAAAACTATAGTTAAATTAGTAGGCAAACTCTCTCAGTAAACAATCTTTTTAAACACAATTTTCCATTCCACTGAATTCGAAGTATTACATTTTATAAAATAATACATTTTTTTTCCAAGTCAGTAAACTCAAACACCAGTAAATATTTTGCATAATAGATATTCTGTTTTAAAAAGAGAATATTTTATTTAAAAATAATTATTACGTAGGAAAAACCATTCGAGATATTTAAAGTGTCAGATACAATGGCATATATTAGAAAGTGTAGAATAATTTGAATATTATAAAAAGTTAAACAGGTGAATATTTCGAACAAATATTTTATAAGAAAACCCATATAAACATCAGTTTTTAAAATTAAAAATAATACAATAAACCAAACAGTACCGAACACAGGAAACCAAAATATTATTTTTAATGCATTTTTATAAAATTAATTTGGAGGGCTTTAATTGATTATTATTTTGAATGCAGTTTTTTAACCGTACTTAAAAATATTTTATCAAGTAAAATTGGTCTTTGTTTATGACACTGTTGTGCAAAACTTAAGCAAAAGGTGTTTTTTTTTGTTGTTATAACTCAACGAGAAGTCATCTGAGAGACATGAAATTCAGAAATGAGAGACACCATTTTGTACTTAAACGATGACGAAAGCATAGTTGCGCAAAAATGAATACAATGCACCACATACTATGGAATCAAACAAATAAAGGCTTTATTGAACATAGTATCGTTACACATGAATGTCTGTCCAAGAGGAAGAACAACAAGCAGATGCTTCTTAGTATGGAATATACCCTCCCCTTACTATAATAGTTGCTTCACACAGTCTCTTCATACTACGAAACATATTTTCTAACAGCTCTTGAGATTATAATTTTCATTCCTCAATCAGCATTTGTTTCAGTTTTCGTGTGTTTCCCGTAGGATGTAATCAAACTGCAAATAGTCTCTCCAAAACATCCAACACATGTTCTACGGGATTTAAATCACCGGAGAACGCAGGAAAATCTATTCGAGAGTGATATCTTCACTTTCCAGTAGCTACTGAATATAAGCAGTCCGGTGTGGCTGTGCATTGTCATCTAAAGGGTGTTTTTTTTAGAGGTATAGAACTTTAAATTGCAATAAAACAACGATGTATTATTCGATTGACATGAATTTTTTTTATTCGAAAGATAATCTTGTGGCATTACTTTTAAATATGATTTCTGGCATAGTACTGCCACGGCTGGCTCGGATGTAGTCCAATATGGACGTCCAATTTTCGATGACTTTTTCCTACATTTGTGGCCATATATCGGCAATAACATGGCGAATGTTGTCTTCGGAATGGTCAAGCGTTTGTGGCTTATCCGTATAGACCAAGGACTTTACATAGCCCCACAGAAAATAGTCTAGCGGTGTTAAATCACAAGATCTTGGGGGCCAATTGACAAGACCAAAACGTGAAATTAGGCGGTCACCAAACGTGTCTTTCAATAAATCGATTGTGGCACGAGCTGTGTGACATGTTGCGCCGTCTTGTTGGAACCACAGCTCCTGGACATCATGATTGTTCAATTCAGGAATGAAAAAGTTAGTAATCATGGCTCTATACCGATCACCATTCACTGTAACGTTGTGGCCTTCATCGTTTTTGAAGAAGGATTCCACCAGCCCATAAAGCGCACCAAACAGTCAGTTTTTCTGGATGTAACGGTGTTTCGACATACACTTGTGGATTAGCTTCACTCCAAATGCGGCAGTTTTGTTTGTTGACGTAGCCATTCAACCAGAAGTGCGCTTCATCGCTAAACAAAATTCGCTTATGAAAATCGGGAACAACGGCCATCTCGTTTTGGGCCCATTCGACGAATCTACGCCTTGCTTGATCATATTTAAAATGTAATGCCACAAGATTATCTTTCGAATAAAAAAAAATTCATGTCAATCGAATAATACATCGTTGTTTGTTTTATTGCAATTTAAAGTTCTATACTTCTAAAAAAACACCCTTTATATCAAGTACCGTAAAATCCGGCGTATAATGCGCACCCATACTTTCAAGCTGCATTTTTTAATTTTTAGGCATATTCGCCGTATAACGCGTCCCCCCTGTTTTACAAAAGAACGAGAAATATGCATGTACAATGCTGGCATGTTTGTAAGCCATTTATTCGAGGTATTATCCCAGGATTTTTTGAAGAAATAGTGTTTAGGTTTACAATCAGAATCCTTTAATTTCATTAGGTATTTCGTTTCTTTCAAACAGTATTCAAATCTATCTTGAAGTCTATTTTTTCTTATACTCATCACTTTTTTCATTTTTGAAACTATCAATTTTTTATACCCGGCGTATAACGCGCACCTGTAAATTTCGATCTCCTTTTTTGTGTTAAAAGTGCGTGTAATACGCCGGATTTTACGGTAGTATAAAAAAAAATAAATTTTTTTAAAGTCTATTCCTACTTAGATCAAGAAAGAAAATTTTTATTTTAGCTACTTTTTTTATTAAATAGTTACAATTAATATATGTTAGACATTTAAAAAAGTCGGATCCAAATTTTTATGATCTCCTTGTGTTGTTTTTCCAATCCCGTTCCATGATCTCAATGAAAGTAAGCACACCGATTCGAACCCGATCTTTTTGAGTTTCGTGATTTGTGGTTGGCAGCAACTACCATGCAAATCGAGCGAGTATTTAAACTCGGCTCATGTTAGTTTTTCGAAAAGGAAGGAGAAATAGAAACATAAGAAGTGTGTGAGGGAGAGAACGGCTGGTTGGCAATGCAACTGCAGGTTGCATCACCATTTTAGATTAGAAATTCATTTTACAATATTAGAAGACGGTTCGAATCGGATGTCTCTGGTAATGTTGAATTTTGAACTTATTGTTTTTTCATCGCTCCCGTAACGAGCGCAGTGACTTTATGATTGATTATTAAAGGCCAATTTTAAGAAACTGTTTTTCGTCTTCATGCCTCCTCGACACATAAATTTAACTGCTAGCTTTGCAAAATTTAAATTAGTTTACCAATAAGTGTAACAATATAAATATGTAGATACATATGACAGAATCACAACATTAAGCGATAATTAATTTCTGTTCACTATCATTAAAGTATCGTATTGTCCTCTCTCCAAAACAATTGTGTCTATAAAATTTCAGTTCAACTGAATGCTTTAAAACGTGAGGGGAAAAAAAAAACCTTTTCAAGATTTGTCACAAGTCGCCAAAAGGGTCGCTAAGTCGCTTAAAATGATGCCAACGTGGCTTTATTTGTAATTCTTTAAATAATTAGTTTTAATCAATTGGTTTTTATTAATTATAATTATATATTGTTGTATTGTCATCCAAAAATAATCATGTATATAAAATTTCAGCTCAATTGAGCGCTTTAAAATGTATTTTATTAACGATTGAAAATTCTACCAAGATAAATAAATAAATAAATAAATAGAGAGTGTGAGCTAATAGTAGGAATTGAAAAATGAAGTCTGCTCCAATAGAATTTCGGAACAAACGCACTTGGGGAAGGTTCACCTCCTTTATAATAGCGATAAACGGTCGCAGAACCTCTGAGTGACACGATGGCATCTGCCGTTTTAGCTGATCCCACACGTGCTCTACAGGGGACAAATCGGGGAGCGGGCCAGCCATGGAAGAGCTGAAAATGACGTAGGAAGTCTTGAGTAACTCTTGCTGTATGCGGACGAGCATTATTTTGCTGGAAAATTGCCCCTGGGAGACCATTTAAGAAAGGTCCTACATTATCATCAACGTAACGTTGGCCCGTTAAGGTTCCACGCATCACAATTAAAGTGGACCGGCTATCATAGGCTATGGCC
Source organism: Trichonephila clavipes (assembly GCA_019973935.1). Taxonomy (NCBI): domain Eukaryota; kingdom Metazoa; phylum Arthropoda; class Arachnida; order Araneae; family Nephilidae; genus Trichonephila; species Trichonephila clavipes. The sequence continues at coordinate 18,867 of BMAU01016147.1, forward strand.
CCCAGACCATTACACCAGCTGTGCAGGCAGTGTGACGTTGGACAGTGTGGGGGGAATTGTACCACTCACCAGGGCACCTTCACACCCGTACACGGTTATCATCTGTCCCCAAAACAAACCGGGATTCATCACTAAATACAACCTTTTGCCAATCTGTGACATGCCACATTAATCTGGCTTGGCACCACTGTAGACGCAGTTGCCGATGTTACGGTGTTAATGGGAGTGCACGGAAAGGGCACTTGGATTTCATATTTGTTTCTGCAAGGTGTCTGGAAATTGTTTGTGGAGCAATTGCTACGCCTACGTCTGCTCGTATCATTGAACGAGTCACTGTGGGGTCCACAAGTGCTAGCCGCACGATCCTTCGATCCTCTCTCCTCGTGGTCTTCCTGGTCTCTCCAGACACGGTTTTCCTCACGTGGGTACCTTCTCGTGTCCACTGCTCCCAACAATTTCTAATGGCACACTCCGAACGATCCACCTGGCCAACAACACGGCGCGTCGATCAGCCTGCAGTTTTCATCCCGATGATCAGGCCTCTCTCAAACTAGCTTAACTGTGAGAAATGTCTTCTAGCACGTTTACCTGGCATGTTTCGCTTACCAAAGTCATCCTACAATCGGCGGGTAATCGTCACGTTTATGAATCTTCGAATTTGCGCTGGCTTATTTAGTACCCTCTTCCTGATTGTAGCGCCACCTCGGCGTGTATGAGCATGCGTATTAGCATAAAACTTGGATCATTTGCATATCACATTACACTGTACTTATTTGCAAAGTTTCGCGATTGTACTTAGCTTCCTTCTTGGGTCACTATTTTCAATGTTCCTGAGTGTACATTGTGTAGCACTGATGCATTTATAAGTGTAACATATCGATTAAAATGTGTATTTCATTTTTTATTATGTCAGAATGTATTTATTATTTTTTGAAGGTAAACAAACAAATTTAATGAAATAAAATTTTATTTTCGACTTTTCAATATGATCGCACCCCCTTAATAGGGTTGTCACGGCCCCCAAGGGGAGCGCGCCCCACAGTTTGAGAAACGCCGTATTTTGGTTTTTAAGCAAATTCCTATTTAATTATAGAAATAGCCTTTAAATGAAAATTATTCTTAATATTTTATTAATTTTTTTTCATTTAGTTTTACTATAATAAATTCTTATTAAATTTTTAATTACATTTATGCATGTAATTCGCTATAGATCGCACTACAATTCATCGTGTGCATAATTGCTGAAGCAAAAATGTGTCGAAGTGTGGAAACTCTAGATATCTATATATATTTATCTGTAGATCAGCTTCTTAAAAAGTTATCACTTGGTACGCATATAAGACTATGTTCGGAAGCACTTATTTATGCAAGCAACTATTTTCTTTATTGAAAAATAACAAAAATTCAGAAAGGTCGAGATTAAATTATCAACATTTATCATAATTTTTTTAAAAGTTATATCAGCTCAATATATCCAACCAAATATTGATGATTTGCTTTGAGAAAAAAAAAACGATGTCAAATATCTTCTAAAATTAATATTAAATTGTATTTATATAATTACTTTTATTATTTTTTTTTACAAAACAATACAAAACATGCATAGTTTAAAAAAATAAACTGAAATATTAAAGAATTATGCATGTATAATATGTAATACACACACACACACATTGAGTTTTATATAAGTACAGAATATAATCATTCTAAAAATCCTGTTTTATTAATTGTTTGAACATTGAAAATATGCGGCTCTCAACTTAATGTAAAATAGTTCATGTGGTCCATGATAACAAATGAGTTTGAAATGCCTGCTCTAAACGGAGCCGTGGATGGCCTACTTTCAAAAGGATGCAACGTTCAGTACGGCGGGCGAATAGGCCACCTTTGTGAAGGCTTCTGGCCACAGTAAACCGCGTCACTTGTCACATTGTTGCTATACACAGTTACTGAGCAATGGCGCTTGCTGACTCGTATTGGGCTCTTTTTCGCCTCCTGGATGATATATAGGTCATCCACTGTAATTGTTTTCCTAGGATGGCCACCACCAACCTTTCTAATAGCTGTACCTATGCTCTGGAAGGCTTTCCATGCGCATGGAACGACATTTTTGTTGATTCCGAACTCTTCAGCTCACTGGTCAAACCCCGATTCTCATGCAGATTTCCGATCAATCTTTCAGTGCGAAGTCGTCTACGTGATTTCTTCTAACCATATTTCACGAAAAACGCTCTCGCAACGAGTATCTTAATGGTATATCCGTTCTCCTTTTATTGTAGTCTTGAGCTGCATGTACCAACCGCACGCGTCTTGCGTACTCTCAAGTCACCTATGACGTTTTGTTCCTGACATTTTCATACGTTCTTTCTACTGAATTGCATGTTTATTGGACTGATCGCAATAACCCTTTTTCTGCAATTTCATGGCTATCTGCTTAAAATTTACATTGTTACTTAAGTTTTGCGCACCAGTGTAAGAAAGCATTGATTAGTTACAGTAGAAAAATTCAATTAGTATCAAGCACAGTTCATATTATTTTAGTTAATAATATTTCTGTATACCTGCAATTTATTATTTGATTACAGTAGAACCTCTGTATTGCAAATTTTTCTGTGTGTAGCGAACTTTTTCCTGAAATCAAGAACATTTCACGATTTTCTTCGTAAAATAACCTTTCTATAGCGAAGTGCATTTTATATATAACGAACTTTTTCTCTTGTGATTCAATTTTTTATCTCACTATTTTTAAAGTATTTCTGAACGTTTCAAGTTATTCTCTCTTTAACGCATTTTATGGTGGTCATAAATCTTGAACTGGTTTTATTGGATCCTAACTCACCTAGAGCAATAGAGTTCTGGACGTTTCATCCAAGAAGTGCAACCTTTAAATCTATTGCTCAGCTCACTAGAAACATCTTCGGTATCCTCTTTCACCCTCAGTGGAGTCGCCCCCAGTCCCCGTGTTCTAATTATAAAATAGTGTATGTTAATATTACTTGGTGCTTTAAATTATAAAATGTCCTTAAATTTCATTTATTTTAGCATACAGTTATTTTCTTAATACTGGAAAAAATACAGTGAATTCTTCGACATTCTTTTTTCTTGCTTTCCTTGCAGTTTTTCTTTTTTTTTTTGATGAGTAAGCTATAAAAAATAAACATATACTAATTTAAAAAAAGGATTGAATAATTACTTTTTTTTAGTATATAGTGTTTATGAATTTAAAATATTTGTTTTATGTGGTCTATAAAGGATATAAAAAGATGAACCTCTATATAACGAATTTTCCATATAACGAATTTTTTCCTAGTATTTAGTGACTTCGTTATATAGAGGTCCGACTGTAATTTCAAAGAGAAGAGAAGCTCTCAATCTAAGCACTATGTGGATCAATAACGAGGTACGACAAGTGTGCGAAGACTTTGAATACCGACCTACTTAATTATAGATCAAATGTACTTTCCAGATTATCCTATCACTAATTAAACTGTAGTGACCAATTGTCACTTTAATTCTTACACTTCTTCAATATCTGGTACACACTATAAAATTGAATAATACCTGATCATTAGCAATCTAACCTATATCCTCAATTTCTCTCTCTCTAGCTTGAAAACTTAGACTATATATAATCGACCTGATTAAAATAATCAAGATTTCTTCTTCAGATGGTTGGTTGTGAATAAACTCGAATTGAAAGACCAAAGATTTCTCAAGAGGATTATATCAATAAGAGGACGCGGATAGATCCGTCACAGTCTTTTTTGAGGACTTGGATATGAATCTCTTCTAAACTGAGAAAAAATAGTAATGATAAAGGAGAAAAATTACTTAATTTAAACCACTTTACACACGTTTCAACACTGATAGAACCCCCCTTTTACATGTCTATTTAAAAACTGTTATTCTTTAAAATTTAATTCTTTTCCATTTATTTACCATTCTAGTAAATAAAATAAGTATTCGCTTCTTTCGAGATTTTTATTCTCCTATTAGAAAATATAAAAAAAATCTTATAGCACCGGATGAAAGAAACAATACTTATGTACAAATATACTGATTTAAATATTAATGATTAATATTAGCTATTACCAAAACTGTCGATAAAGAATTCAGGAATTAAAAAGTCACAGATACTTTTCGTATAATATACACGAGATTTATTCTCCTATTAGAAAATATAAAAAAAATCTTATAGTACCGGATGAAAGAAACAATACTTATGTACAAATATACTGATTTAAATGTTAATGATTAATATTAGCTATTACCAAAACTGTCGATAAAGAATTCAGGAATTAAAGTCACAGATACTTTTCGTATAATTAATAATCAGGTTTGCCATTGAGATTTTATTTATCATTATTATTTTCATATTTTTGCTTCTCTAAAGAATTTTTGCTTCATTTAAACATGCATATATATACAGTGAAAATCGGTTAACATGAAACTGAGAGGACTGAAATATTACACACACACACAGACACACACACACACACACGCACACACATCATATATTCAGCAAAATTATGTTACTAGAGAACATTTTATTTACGAAGATATGTATAAATGCATGTATTTCATAAAAATCAATGAAATATTAAAACATTCACAAGAACTTAATGAAATTTAATACAAAATTTTTAAGTTTTTTTTAAAAAAAAACAAAGCATTTATTGAGTTTTTAGAAAATAATCTGATATCTTTCTTAGAATTGTCTTTATTAGCATCAAATTGTCAATAAATTGTTCGATGTCATCCATTTTGTTATTCATTTCATCATTGTTATATACGTCTAAGTAACTGCGCATATTTTTCATGCTGCTCCTTATTCAGATGACGTGGGAACACAGGAGCTTCCTTATTCATTTCATTTTCGTCGCCGGTATCTGCCTCAATGATATTTTTTGAGCTATGGACAAACTCCAAAATGTCTTTGCCATAACTGGGGCTGTGTACACACATTATCATCATCTACTGCAACGAACTCTTCTGATGATACAGTGGGACAGTTCAATAATACAGAAACTTTCTCAAACATTTCTCTTAAATATCGCCTACGCGGCTGGCGTGTTCGGTGTTTTGTTCATTCCCAGGAAGGAAATGTTTTCGTGTTAAGCGATTTTCAATTCGTGTCAAGAGAACAAAAATGCATGAAAATGTAGAGTAATTTGTTTGGACCACTATATTTCGTGTTAACCGATATTTCGTTTTAAGCGTTTTCGCGTTATATGTATTTCACTATACATATGTATACGTATATATATATATATATATATATATATATATATATATATATATATATTAAATTCTATTAGTACTTAAAATTTGAAAATTTTTTAAACAATGTCATATCAAAGTATTGTTACATCAACACTTCGAATTGTAGAAATTTAAGAGCTAACAGTTGTATTCTAACAATGGACGTCTAGTATTTATTTATTAAAGTATCAACAATGGAGAAACACAATACTTAAATGAAATTGTTGAAACGTTTAATCTTCCCAGTTGTATAATTACTGTCTTGTTGTGAGCATAAAAAGCATTTTATACAATTTCGTTTCGAGGAGTCTTTGATTTTTAAGTTTTTCGTTTTTTTCTGTGTTAAAGTTTCATTTAACACAGAAGCGCCATTTAACATATTTTTAATACTTCGCTTGTTTATTAAAAGCCCATTTTTTTTGTTACCATGGCCTCCAAGGCATGGTACTGGCTAAAGCGAAAGTTTGTTCCCGTGCCTCACGTCAGGGTGCCCACCGCCGCCTTTTTTACTGACGTGAAGGCAACGGTTTACGTTGAGCAATTGACGCTCGTGGATGCAGCGTCCTTCGGGTGCAGCGACATTTCGGAGCTCGGGTTATCCCTTCCCGAGGCCGAACAGTCGCCCGGCAGTGTGACTTTTAAACACCTGTCGGAATGGACTGTGCGTACCATCCTGGCACAGTCCTGCCCAAAGCGCAGGGCACTTACCGTTTCGCATTTCATCAAAATCGCCACCATCCTCCACCAAATGCGAAACGTGCACTCGGAGGTCGCCATCCTCTCCGCCCTCGCCAGCGCTCCCATAGAAAGGCTCAAGGGCACCTGGTCTCGTGTCCCCAAGAGCCAACGGCGAATTTTTCGCACTCTATGGGAGCTGCTGTGTTGTCCCCACGAGACGGACACGGACTGCCTAACGTCCAAGATGGAAAAGGTGTTAAGTTCCAAACCTTTCCATCAGTCCGTCTCCTTCGATCATCTCAGGGTGTGGCCTAACATTCAACATCTGTTAGAGCCTTGCTTTTTTTCTGAGTTAGATCCGGTAGGCATGGGGACTTTTGCCTTCATGGTCTCTTTGGAACTGGAGCCATGAAGGAATATTTCGACTCTACCGAGTTCGAATTTTGTCGAAGAAGGGTTCTTCTTCGATAGTTTTCTTGAAGCGGAGACAAAATAAAAATAAATTGCTGCTGAATATTGAAGAGAAGCAAAAAATGTTTCGAATGATGAACATCAAGGACAATGTGCTGTGTATCCAATGAATAAAAACGTTTAATTACGTTGGAACAAAGCATATAGATTAGCGTAATAGATACCAGCATTTGAGTGACGGACAGAAAACTACTATCAAATGGACGGTCACCCCCAAAGAAAACTTCAAAATAATGGATTGAATCCTTAAGTAGTTTTTCTGGTATTCAATAGCAATACACAAATTGAAAGACTTTACAAAAGAGATATATGAAAATTCTTAAAAGAGACTTAAAAACTTTCCGCAGTGGGAGAACTACCTGTGACGAGCTTAAAACCGCATCAAATAAAACAAAGGGAATATCAACCATTGGCTCAAAAATTTCCAGACTATGCACATTTTAAAGGTGGCCAAGCTTGTACCACCATCACACCTGCTGATGTAAATTCTGTGGCCAGATCTAGACTTTTATTACATTCCTTTAAGAAACAACTCATAACAGACTTTGACTCCTCAAGAATAATGCAATCACACAAACACAGGACTAAAAACCCATCATTACAAGGGCATGAAAATCCATCCTGATAAAACAAGATCTTGCATACATTGTAAAAACAGCCCAGTGTAAAAAATACAACTGCTCGCTCCAAAACATATCTTCAAGTGACCAGCTTTCACTCAAAGAGCACTAAAGCTTGTTCTAACTCAATTAATGAACCAACTGCGGGAAATCTTCTAAGACACGAGCGTTCCGAAATCAGCAGCCACAGTAGTTGCTACTCTTGGTGGTACGTAGAATGCTTATTTATTTATTCTTGCAAATTCCATGGACATGAGAACAATAACAATCAGTTAGCGAAAGAAAATTGTTGAGGAGGAAAAAAAAGACTTTATATACAATGGAAAAATTAACAAGATATTGGTGGAGGAAACTATTTGCTTATCAATGGCAATACAAACTATTGAAATTCAGTTCCAAAAGTTCAAATTATTTTACTATCTAAAATTTGATTATTGAAAGAACATTTTTAAAAAAAATTATTGAAAAAAGGAAAGAAAAAACAATTCTGAAAATCTCTTAATATTTAAGCTTCAAAGCTGACTAAAAAGGGAATAATTCGAAAATTTCAACAAACCAACAAGTAAGTGTTTTTAAAAAAATTTTAGCCTTTTACTTAAATGTATTGTTCATATTTTATCTGATACAGAATATAAAAATGAATGTTTTCTTTTTTAGGATTATCTGTGAGACCACTTAACGCATTTTAAAACTCTAAATAAGCTGCCAAAACAACACTTGATGAATGGTTCCGCTTAAAAATATTAAGTTGATGGGAAAATCAAAAGTCAATAAAGATGCTTAATAGTATGAAAACTGAAGATTCCACAGAAAATATGCGGAACTTCATAACACTTACCCATTGCGTGGGATTGTGCTAAGAAAACAGAGGTAAGTTACATTTAGTGATAAAAAGCTATGTGTAAAATTTCGGGTACTTATGTACTATCGCAACAATGTCAACGTTCAAAATTACTCGCCAAGTTGGCAACCCCGATTTTGCATGTGTCGTAACCGCTGAATTGGCAACCAAGTACTTCGTTTCATATAATGTGGCCAATACGGTTGCGATAATACGTAAGTACCAAATTTCTTAACTATTTCGTTTGGCGTAACAAACTAAATGTGGAATATTAATTTTTTTTACAGATTCGTTCGAGTATCCTGAATACACGGAGAAATCACGTTTTGATTTAAAAGAGAATTACAAGGACCTAGAAGTTGAAAGTGATTGAAAGCAAACTACTGTTAAAAGTGAAACAAAAGAGGAATAATTTTTAATGAAACCTTCATCGTCAAATACAGAGACTTTCAAAAATACAAAATCTTTGTTGATTTCTATAACAGAAGAAGAACCTGAAGTAATTGAGGAGATGTAAAAAATATTTCGAATTTGAATGAAAGATACAAATAAAAGTCTTAAAAGAACGACAAAAGGGCAACTATACTCTAAGTTGGGTTTAAAAAATTATGAAATGGATGGATGGATTGCTAAGAAAATATTTTCTGATAACCTGCAAGATTATAAAACTGAAAGTTTATCTGATTGAGTCTCTAGATACTAAAAATAATTTTTTTTAGTATCTAGAGATCAATACTTTTTGACTCCAGAAGAAAAAAATCTTGCATTAAGCAAAGTTGAATTTTATGAATTGCTAAAGGGTGACCACGCAAAGGAATAATTGTTTTCAGGATTTTGTTTTTGAATTCGAGCGGGTTCTATGAACTGAAAAGGCATTTTATATCAATAATACAGAAGTAAAGAAAATATCAAACCAAAGATTTGAATGTAAGAAAATTATAATGAAATTAGAATAGAAATTTTCTCCATCTTTGTACTGTGCAAGATATAATGAATAGGAGAAATCACAGACTTACTGAAATATTCAGTGAAAGACAAATAGAATGAAAATTTAAATATAATTTAACAAATTAGACAAATATATATGAAATAGACAACAAGAAAGAGACCATTGAAAACTATATAAGAAATAAACATTGTTTGAAAGTAATTTTAATAAAGAGAAAGATATTATACAAGAGTATATATAATCTACTACAATAAAAACTCAATCTTTTTTTTTCAAAATGACTCTTTAAGAAAATAATTGGTGCTCGGTTTTCCCCGCACATTTCTAAAAGGATGGATAAGTGAAAAGAAGCACTATGAAAATATCTACATAAAAATAATCTAAAAATCAACTACTGAAAAAAAATATCTGAGGAGGAAATTAAAAACAACAACTTTTCTCTATATTCTCATGAGAAATGAAAATAATACGATAATGGTGGAAAGAGCAAATATTGCTTATTAATAACTAAAGTACCTTTAAATTGATGTTGAATGATCCAAACTAATAGGGAATTTTATTTATTATCTAAAACTTTAAACTATACTGGAATTTTTATTGGTAATAAAGGAAAACACAAACAAATGTTTCTGGATTTTTTTTTAATTTTAAAAATGTAAAGCTAGAGAGCTGTCTTAAAATAATTTAAACTAAAGCATCGAATAAAGAAGTGACGTAAGCTACAGACAAAATTTCTACTCTGAACAACACTTCAGGATTTCAACTAACCTTTAAGTAAGTAATCTTAATATAGAGTTTTATGTTAATTAATTGTTTGTATTTCTTTCGATCCACAACAAATATCATGATCCTATAATGAATACTATTCTTTTCAGGGTCATGCCTGAGAACACTCAAAGCATTTCAGAACGCCGAATCAGTGGAATACAAAAAGTAACTAAGAGGATCGGAACACAGGACTCAGGAAAGGAACACTTTGAGATAAAATTACTATAAGACTATTAAGAGGATATGGAACATGGTGACAGTTATCTACGGCGAGTGAGTAGTGTTGATTGTATTCTCGAAGTATAGGAAAGTTTAGTTTATATACAGATTTAGAGATTTAACCCTTTAATTGTCAAGTTGTTTTGATGATTTGGGTACATAAACTGTCAAATTTTTTTTTATTGCAAAAATCAAACGTTATGACAAAATAAAATATATTTAGTAGTTAAAAAAAAACTGATAATTTTTGAATTACATGCTTAAAAATTTTTAAGGTTTTGTAGCAACTACATATTCACTTGAAACACAGCGTGGTACTGTGAAGTTCAGTTCTATTAAAGCATTATTTTCTAAAAAAAATTAAAATAAAAATGAATATTCTATTAGTAGTTAAGCAATTCAGTTTTGTTTGGTATAACGAGAAACACTTTTCCAAGCACTAACCAACTTTGCAATCATTACACCCCAGTATCGTGTTTCCTTTCTTATCTTTTTTCCATTTGCATCTTTTTTTGAACTACAAACTTCGCACAGTCTTGTAGGCTCACGTTTCGCAGGAGTAGGAGAAATATGGGATATAAAATGTCGTTCAATAAGACAAGTAGGTTTATCTAATGTATGTGGTCCGCCATGTTTTTTTTTGTCCAGAAGCTGCTGCATCATCATATTTATGTAAAAGTTCTTCTACAACTTGGATTCGAAATTCTAAAAAATGTAATACGATTCCCAACCACATTTTTATGGAGCAAAAATGAGTTCCAGAGTGCCTTGTCCAGTAAATGTTAAAATATATTTTATGATGTTTTCGTATTGTCGGATGAAAGGATATTTTCTAATCAGAGCGATCACACCATCTGTAAAAACAAGAAATTGAAAGAGGCTGTAAGGGCCATTCGCTCTGTGTTAGCGATACTTTTTTTTGTATATATATTATTAAATAAAACCAGTTGAGAAAAGACATCAGCATGAAAAGTGGAGACACCCAGGACGAGATATAACGAGATATCATTTTGAATAATATTTCTGATAATAATTGATATTTGAAATTGTTATTAGGACTTATAGTGCATGGAACTAATTTGAGTAAAATAACTGTGAATTATCTTTGATTTCATTATTTTACTGAATATTGTATCATTACTGATTTGGAATTTTTTTGTGAGTAAATTTTTGATATGAGCGAAACAGAGAAATCTCAAATAGCTCAAAATCGAATAGCCAGAGGTCGCGTAAAGGTATATTTGACCAGGCTGGAAAGTACTTTTAATGAGATAAATACTAGAAATGAAATTTCAATTCGCTTATTCAGATTGGATGACTTATTTAAAGAACTCTAACGATTAGATTCGACTTTGAGTTTAGAGGAATCTGAACTCCAAGAGTTTGAAGGAAGATGCTTTGCTTTGAATGCGAAATATAAAGATAAATCGGATGAATTAAACATTTCAAATCTAAGTCTTTTCATGTTGATGTCTTTTCTCTCAACTGTTTTTATTTAATAATATATATTAAAAAGTATCGCTAACATAGAATGAATGGCCCGTACAGTCTTCTTCAATTCCTTGTTTTTACATTCTCTTGGGTAAACAATAATACACACCTTATAATATAAATAGCGCCATCTAGTCGCATACATGAACCCTAACACCATCTATAGGTAGATTGCAGTCAAAAACAATCTTTGGCTTGAGTATACCTTCCTTTTTTTTTTCATTTTTGTGGTTGATCATGGAAATATTATGAATACTGCTCATCCAACACCATCTATTGGATTGAGCTCAAATTAACTTTTCCGGTATAGATTCGGGTTTGACAAGGAGAAGTTGAAATAAACCTCTCCCGATATGTATTTGGATATAACAATAAGAAGCACTCAAAAAAATACCCTGTACAATACTCGGGCATGACATTTTAGAGCAATAATGCCATGCCCGAGGTGTGATATCTATATGAACTAGTACCAACATCACGCGAAGACGGTCGTCTTGGCGTGATCGGTAACGTGCTCGCATATCGTCCGGAACGGAAGGTACCCAGAATGAACCTTCCTTAATTCGTTGGTGATCCTGGCCGTGATATGAACCGCACCACTGTCGTGGCGCCATCTATCCACCGCAAAAGCAACCAAACCGTCAAACATTGACGCAAATAAACCGTTACTTCTCAAAGCCGTCTCTCACAAATGACGCAATTTTCAAGCCATCTTACACGAATGACGCAATTCTCAAGCCATCTCACACAGATGACGTAATTCTCAAGCCGTCACGCACGAATGACACAACCCACCAAGTGACGTATTTGCTTACATGCTCGCCCCGAATATGGTTTCGTTCGTTCACCTATTCGCCGAAACACTGGCAGGGGAGTATGTGGCGGTGTGATATCTTTATGAACTAGTACCAACATCACGCGATCTTGGCGTGATCGGTAACGTGCTCGCATATCGTCCGGAACGGAAGGTACCCAGAATGAACCTTCCTTCCTTCGTTGGTGATCCTGGCCGTGATATGAACCACACCCTTCTTGCACCACTGTCGTGGCGCCATCTATCCACCGCAAAAGCAACCAAACTGTCAAACATTGACGCAAATAAACCGTTACTTCTCAAAGACGTCTCTCACAAATGACGCAATTCTCAATCCATCTTACACGAATGACGCAATTCTCAAGCCATCTCACACAGATGACGTAATTCTTAAGCCGTCACGCACAAATGACACAACCCACCAAGTGACGTATTTGCTTACATGCTCGCCCCGAATATGGTTTCGTTCGTTCACCTATTCGCCGAAACACTGGCAGGGGAGTATGTGTCGGTGTGATATCTATATGAACTAGTACCAACATCACACGAGGACAATCGTTTTGGCGTGATCGGTAAAGTACTCGCATTCGTTCGGAACGGAAGGTACCCAGAACGAACCTTGCTTCCTTCAGTTGTCTCAGGTGGGGAAACATATTCTTAATATTCAGCTTTGAGCAATAAATTCAATTCAATATACTTTTCTTGCAGATTCATTTGAGAATCATCCATAACACCAGACTAATCCAAGAGCTACAGCTAACGCTAGGTATGCTGAAAGAATACTTGTAGAAGTTAGAGAGTAACTGAGATACAGAAAGAGACAGAGCAGGACTACTCGCGATCAATTTCAAATCGGGAGCAAGTAGCACGGAAAATCACAGCAGTTATATCATTTTGAATGAAGCTTTGATTTAAAAAAGACTAAAAGAAAATTTAGAAACCATCTCGCTAGTGAAAAAGGAAAGCTCACAAACAAAAATATCTTCAAAAAATACTTAATAGATACAACGTGATAAAAAAAATTGACTGTGGAAAAATTAGGAAGCGCCACAGAGAAAAAATTAATTATATATGCAGAACGTAATTTATTAATTTTGAGGTAATAATTTTGAGGAAAATATTTTAAAGATTCGTTCCTCTCGTTTCTTGACACTCTTATTATTCTCTAACGAACTTATCTTTGCTTTCCGATGCTTCATACTTTTTACACACAGTGCATGCATTTATTACAAAACCTATTTAGAAACGTCCACTGATTACCAGACAAATGAATTCATTGAAAGAAAGCTCAAAGGATCACAGTGATAATTATTTATGTTAAATACATTATTTAGGATTATCGATTTGCTAATTTCGAATGGTTGCATACTTTTCCTTTTTCGAAACTGTATTTACCTGTTTTTGGACTTTTCTACAGAATATATTGCAAATGATTCTGTCGAAGTGAAAAATTGTATCTTCTACTTCTTGAAAGTTTGGCGATAAAGATTTGCTTGATGGAAAACAACAAAACACTCTCAATGAACGCTATGGTATCTTAAGGATTTAAATACTTAAGATAGTATTATACAAGAAGTAGTACTTAATGTTGACCTTGAATCCACTTACTTTGTCTGAATGAACCTCGCAAGACAGATTTGGGATGTGACGCTACGTGGCTGGTCCATGGCGAAGGGTAACACGCAGCTTCACTTGTTCGAGTAACAACTAGGGCTGAAGACTTACTGAACCTTAGTGTACACCTGCAGACATTAGCTGAGCATAATGGAGTGGCCTTTACTCCTTGGGTAGCCCTGACAAGAGCAAATTCTCCCCGCGTACTTCATCCGTTCCGTCCAGGTGCAGCCCCTCGCTACTTTGCGGCAGACTCCCACCAGATCATAATTGGTTTACTGCTAGTTGCCCAGGATATCGTGCAATGGCCCCAGGACTCTCCAATAGGCATTGGCAAAATTTAAAAGTGGACATTTGAGACTTATGAAGTTTAAGAATGGTGGAAGGATTTTCCCTCCACAATCCTGTTCTCTCCATGGAAGCCCTTCTCATCCTCTTGCTTGTTGGGGTGTCTCCTTTAGGCATACGATGGCTGAGCAGGGCAGGATTTTCGAAGTACTTGTGCGACTAGGTCTTTTGGACTTGGTGTAAGCTTTCTTATACTAGGAGGATAAGCAGCAACAACGTTACATGAAAAAAATGTGTCACAAAGCTCTTATGATGAGCCTATGAAGAAAAATGGATACAATTTTCGAATTCCAAGAAATAAAATTGGGACTGCATACGAACAGTAACCTCCAATATTTACTCATCAAAAGAAACCTTTTGTTTAAGAGAATACACTAATTACAATTTTCATGTTCTGCAATGTATAGCACAAATAAAAAGTAGACTGTGGTGCTGGGTGAAAAAGCATGATTGAAGACATCTGAAGTGATCAATAAACAAGAAATGAAAAGGAGTTTTGAACTTATAAAAGATTGCTCTGATTTATTTGAAATATCAAATGTGCTGGTAAAAGTTTCATCTTCTCTCGTATATTGATTTTCTTCTACATACTCTCTTAGATTTAAGTCTCAATGTAGTCTCTCGGTAGAATGATATGAATGTGATTATTTTACAGGGTCATCTGAAGGCAATGGAATATTCCAAAAATGCTCATAGATCTTTTGACATGCGTGAGAGAGCAATCCATGATATTAGGAAGATGACAAGAAAAAAAATCCATAAGAAAATCAAAGATTAAAAAAAATTGAAATATTTCATGGGAAAATGGGAAATTCCTTCATAATTAACGAAGATGGTTGGAGGGTTTGACAGGTTTCATAAAAATAACGGTGAGTTTATTTTACTAATGCTGAGTTTTGTGTAATGTATAATATAATCAATATTTAATTTCGTAGTCCAAATTAAAATAAATGTCATTTTTACAGAGCTGCGAAGAAATATTCAACACATTTGTATAAATCTTAGAGTGTGCGCAATAAAAGTTTCACAATATGGAAAACACAAAGAATGGGAAGGAAGTGAAACTTATCTACCTATTTCCTCCTTGGAGAAACATTGCAGCTGAAATATAAATACAGAGGGATTCAGAAAAAAAGGGGGAAATTTTTAAGAGGTGGTAGTTCACATAAAAAAACACAAATAATTTTCATCCAAGAATGCTTAGTCTAAAATGAAATGTAAATGGGCAGTAGGGTACTACACACAATAACATCTAAAATACGAGGAAAAAAAGCTTAAGAATAACGTAAAGTTTAAAAAGCAATTTTAATAAATATTTTTACAATAGTTGCTTGAAAGAGCAACCACCAGCGATGAAGCAAGAACAGTGACGAAGAAGAGATTGGCGAACGCTCTGGAATATTCCAGGCATATCGCGACCCTTCCTGACAACAACAGTTGAAAGTATTGCGAATAGGTCTTCAACGTCCAGAGAAATCTAATGCACTAGGCATTTAGAAATCAAGACGTGACAGATCCGGCGGAATTACTGGATAATATAGAGAACCATATAGTTTGATCCATCGATTCGGAAACTTAACGTCAACAATAGTGCTGTACCTATCGCCTAAAATAATTTGAATCTTTGTTGTGTGGGATCTACTTACGGCGGTGAAGTTGAAACATCCTCCGGTGAATGCGACTATTCCTGTTGCTGAAACATCTAGTATTTGCTCTCATCAAAGTGTTCCAGCAGAAGATACAGTCCTGTTACGTGATTGCTGATGATTTCAAAACTTGATGCTGAAACATTGTTGCTTCTACTGCGTAATTACAAACGCGCGGCCAGATATGTTTACTGAAATCTACTATTTCATGTAACAGAGTAATCATCGTAGAAAAGAATAGCTGCCGCGCAGAATCTGGGTGTACCACACTATACTGTAAAAGTCAGCGGAGGGAGTGAACGATAATATTCTTCTTCGATCAATGTCTGGACTCTGTGAAAAAGGTACCGAGTACAACACTTAACCCTTCAGAGTCTTCCAGGTCGTGGATTGAGACACACTAAGGCTACGACCTACTACTTGTGTACTTTCAGTTGGCTGATACGTCACGTCCCCAAAATGGCTTCCTCTACACTAGTTGTTCTGGCAATTTTTCGATGGCTAGCATCAAAGCAAGAAAGGCTCGCGGAGAAGATCCAGTATTGCCCAGCTGCTGAAGCAACCGCGGGAATATTTTCGGATTGAGCTACTACTTATGTGGAAAATGCAATACTTTCTCGCTTCTTCTATGGTGCTTTATTTGTATTTGTGCAAAAGAAATACATGGTTGCTTCTTTAATATTAATAAGGGATGCCATATTATCCGCCACGTTATAACTGATAGAAGGGTTGCCCCAAACAACAACTTATCGAGGTAGACGTTGGCGCCTTTTACTCATTGTGACCAAGATTTGGAGAATGTATATTGTTCCCTAGATTGCTTTTACATGCATTATGACTTTTCCCGATAAATCATTACAGAAATATTGTTTTAAATTTTACGGAGCAAGAGCTTTTACGTTTCATCTTAGACGATGTATTCTTGATGAAAATGTTTGTATTAGTGTGTACTATCACTTGTTAACGTTTTCCCCATCCTTTCTGAGTTATTTGTATAATTCTTTAACGTACGTTTATCAAACACTGTTTAGTTCTCTCATGAGTTCTCACATCTCTACACAATATTCTAAATCGAAAAGCGATTACAATCTGATAAAGTAAATGACTAAAAGTCTACATGAAAATGGATGAAGTTTCCTGGCATGTATGAATGTCTTTTGTGAATTGAAGATTTTCTACGAAGAGAGCAGGCAAGTTTAATGAAAAACTTTATATAAAGTTATAATTATTAGACTATGTAACGTAAAGTATTGGATTTATTATCATTCGTATGATGATAGTTTAAATTGTTAAGTAAACTTTTAAAAGTTAGAAATTTCCTATGACTTTTTAAAATTTTTAGTGACAAGAATGAGTTCAAGAGAATGGCTCATATTTTATTTAATATAAATTGCTTATTTAAATTTAAATATCCTAAAATCCGGCGTATAATGAGCACTGGGGTATAGCGCGCACCTATATTTTCAAGCTGCATTTTATGGTATATTCGCCGTATAACGCGCACCTCCTTTTTTATGAAGAAACTTGAAATGTCTGTGTGCAATGATATTATATTTTGAAGCTATTTATTCAAGGTATTATCCCAAGATTTTGTAAAAAATATTAAATTTCTAGATTTTCTAGAAGTAAAGGGTGTGTTTTTAGAGGTATAGAACTTTGAATTGCAATAAAACCACGATGTATTATTCGATTGACATGAATTTTTTTTATTCGAAAGATAATCTTGTGGCATTACATTTTAAATATGATCAAGCAAGGCGTAGATTCGTTGAATGGGCCCAAAACGAGATGGCCGTTGTTCCCGATTTTCATAAGCGAATTTTGTTTAGCGATGAAGCGCACTTCTGGTTGAATGGCTACGTCAACAAACAAAACTGCCGCATTTTGAGTGAAGCTAATCCAGAAGTGTATGTCGAAACACCGTTACATCCAGAAAAACTGACTGTTTGGTGCGCTTTATGGGCTGGTGGAATCCTTCTTCAAAAACGATGAAGGCCACAGCGTTACAGTCAAAGGTGATCGGTATAGAGCCATGATTACTAACTTTTTCATTCCTGAATTGAACAATCATGATGTCCAGGAGCTGTGGTTCCAACAAGACGGCGCAACATGTCACACAGCTCGTGCCCCAATCGATTTATTGAAAGACACGTTTGGTGACCGCCTAATTTCACGTTTTGGACCTGTGAATTGGCCTCCAAGATCTTGTGATTTAACATCGCTAGACTATTTTCTGTGGGGCTATGTAAAGTCATTGGTCTACGCGGATAAGCCACAAACGCTTGACCATTTGGAAGACAACATTCGCCGTGTTATTGCCGATATACGGCCCCAAATGTTGGAAAAAGTCATCGAAAATTGGACGTCCAGATTGGACTACATCCGAGCCAGCCGTGGCAGACCTATGCCAGAAATCATATTTAAAATGTAATGCCACAAGATTATCATTCGAATAAAAAAAATCATGTCAATCGAATAATACATCGTTGTTTTATTGCAATTTAAAGTTCTATACCTCTAAAAAAACACCCTTTATACTGTTTACCTATAACTAATTTACCTATATAACCCTTTAAGTTCCTTAGGTATGTTATATACACACACACACATATATATATATATATATATATATATATATATATATATATATATATATTTCTTTTAAATAAATAGTATTTCGATACATACAGAAGCCTAAGTTCTTTTTATGCTCATCTCTGTTTTTTATTTTTTGACCTATCATTTTTATACCCGGCGTATAACGCGCACCCGTAAATATTTGGATCATGTTTTTTGTGTTAAAAGTGCACGTTATACGCCGAATTTTACGGTATATATAAATCAATCTTTTTTTTAATAACCCGAAACTTCTACTTATAAGACCAAATTATATTCAGGTAGTTAAAACAGAATAAACTTAATGTCCTATTTTTACAGGTTCCTCTAAGAATACGCAACGCATCTGAGTGCATTAAGAAAGTTGTATATAATATTTAAGAAGTCGCAAGAGGGGAAAATACAAGACATGAAACGGAGTGTGACTTTCGACAACACTATGTGTGTGGAAAAAAGCCAGTCCTGTTTCCTTTTTACCTTTCTGAGTTCAGGTTTTTATGAGAACATATATATTGAAGACAATTGATGAATCTACAGTTCTCTGTAAATTGATTAAAGCTATCCAATCATTGCGTCATGGAATAGAATATTGATTTATGTGTACTTTGCACAATTTTTTTTTAAAAAAAGTGTTAACAAATTTCATCAGAAAATCTGCTCATGTTTTGGAAGGGGATGACAATGATACTACTACAAGGTTTGAAAAAATATAATAACGAAATATAATAAGGTTTTAATTTCAGAGAAAATGAAGCGTTTTTTGTTAAGAATGGAGCGAATGACGATTGATTGATTGAATATTAACGTCGCACTGTTCAGCTACACGAGGGCTTTTGGCGACGGACCACGTAATTTTGAACCATGGTCAAGTGACGTGGACGACACCTGAGCTGGCACCCCCTCTCCTAACTACCACACCAACGGGAGGACGTTTCAGCTCTCGACAGATTTAACGTGCATCGCTGCCCTACACGGCGGGTCTTTAGTGGTACTGGGCTCGAACCTGTGACAAAGTAAGCCACAGTCCGATACCTATACCACTCGGCTACCGCGGCCACAGGAGCGAATGACGAACTCAAACAGTAACGAAATAGTAAGTGAAAGAAGACTAGCTTGCGTGTTACTATAGCTTGTGTATTCAACTAGAAAGCCGCTTTTTCTTCAGTCAGCGTTGATAGATGCGAATATATATATAACTTCGGTTCAAGAAATCACGTTTAGTACAATAGCCACATGTTTACAAAAAGAGCAATGTGCAGCTATATATATATATATATATATATATATATATATATATATATATATATATATATATATCAATATTTAGTGGTCTGATAACATTCATTGTACTGATATTTATCAAAGACATAATGAGCAACAACAAAAAGAGTTCAGCCACAAAGAAAATATCAGAGCAGATGTACAAAGATCAAATTTAGAGCTCCATCACTCAGATAAAGAATATGACATCGTTAATTTCATCTAAGTACAACAAATTAAATGGGCAGGCCAAGTTGTCAGAATGGACGACCAATCGGTGCACTGAGAAATGTTAAATGATCAACTAACTGGAACACGGAGAAAAGGCAGATGGATTGATGGCCTAGAAAAAGACCTTCTAGTTTTGAGAGCTAAAAGTTTAAGAACACTAGCTGGAAGGCGGCTGGCCTGGAAAAAGCTTCTTGAGAAAGCCGAGGCCCACCCTGGGCTGTCTAGCCACTGAAGAAGGAACAAATTATTATTTGCAAACAATTATGATTCTAAAACTTCTGAACTTACGTAAGATTTCCAAAATTAAAAATCTATTAGAAACATCGTGAAATTTCTGCATTGATAGGGGGGGGATATAACATTGTCTATCAATAACTCTTCACAAGTGGAGAGGACACGCGGAAAACAATATTTAGAATTTTCATTAAGTGCATTGAAAATTAAAAATGATCTCGAAGAGCCTTCATAAGAAAGTTTCAACGACGGTAAAACTGAGCTTGCGAAAAACGATGTTTATCTTTTAATTGTTTAAATGATTTTATTCGGGATATATGCCCAGGAATGTCTGGATATGTGAATCTTTCGAGTCCTTCTTTTGTTTAGACACTTTAGCACAGGAAAATAATCCAATAAAGACATGAAAAGTACGATATTTCAAAAATAAATATTAAAAGTAAGTATTCATTTTTATATAATAGTAATTGTGCTTTTGATTTGTAATGATAGCTTTCTGTAATTTTCTAACGTATAATATTTAAATAATATTGTAAGAGCTTTCAATATAACTTTTTAATATGTTTATAGTATTTACGTAGTTTTATTCCCAGTATTATGTAGCTAAATTGATTAACTACCCATGTAAATATGTAGTTAAATTTAGTAAGTTTTGTAAATTATTAAGTGAAAATAGAGAAATTTGATCTTATTCCTGAGGGAAAAAGAGTTTTATACTCGAATAAGCCCTTGCAACGCCGGGCAAAGCGGAGGGAAAAAAAATCCTTCCTGACTAGGTAAAGGAATGGAAGAAAATTTCGGGAAAGGGATATTTAATGACATATATAAATATAGAAAACACTGACATTTTGCGTATACACATATACCAAGAAGCAGTAGCGTCAGGAGGGAAAGGGGAAATTTTCATGGGGATAAATTTATATTGTCTGTAAAACCCCATGCAACGCCGGGCTAAACAGAGGTGAAACATACACGTCCGAAGAGGCAAAAAGGTGGAAAAAATTTCAAAAAAGATAATTAAGCTTTCTTTTAAAATAAAAGTCACGCACACACTAAGAATTTCTGACACCGAGAGGGGAAGGAGAAATTTCTATGTGCAAAAAGTTATGCACTCGAAAAAGCCCGTGCAACGCCGGGCTATGCAACTAGTTTTTTATATTATGTGTATGTGTTAAAATACTTTTTATAGTATTATGTTATATTATATTTTCATGTATTAATTATATTTATGTATATAATAGTTCTAATATTTATAGCATTATATTTTATAATAATCATACATTTTGCTCTTCTTTATCCATTTAGATTTCTTTCACCAAGACTAAAGAGACCAAACAGGAAAATCTGAAAAAAGTCAATAAAGGACTGACAACGACAAAGTTTGAATTTATGATGCTGTAAAAAGATGTCATCCATGTACATAGTTTGTATCAAAAGTAATGAGAATGATTTTTTACGTGGCGTTCAAGGGTTGGGAAAGTTAAAGAGACCCGTTGGGGAGGGGGGGCGGAGCAATGAAAATAATTTTATCTTGCTCACGTTATATGCGTATTTTCACGGAGGGGCAAGCAGACAAATAGAAAACAATTACTCTGTCATATAGGACAGCATAAAGAAAGCTTGGGCTAAGATAACGTGGAAAAGGAGAAGGAAGATCTTTCATTCTTCATCGAAAGTTATTCATCTTAAAAATCTGTCATCACCTTACGACTTGGAACTCACCAACTTACTAGTAGGACAAATCCCGAATCTTCTCGAAATACCAGACAATTATGACATAAGACTCAAGGGCGTTGCTAGTGCTGTATCAATGATACGTGGGTCCCAAGCTTCAGGGCCCCCAAAATGTGTAAGCAAAAAAGCCGTGACATGATTACGTGGAAAGAAGGAAGTCATGGCTCTTTAATCTTTCAATATATGAACACATGATTGATATTATTCACTTTATGGACTGCATATTTCACACTAAGCCTTTGCAGACACGGCAAGTCCCCAAATGTGAGAGCCATTTCATGGTGGCAACAACTAGTGGTGAATTCTCGCTAGCAAATTTGGACGTTTGAAAAATTTTAATTCAAGCTCTCGTCGTGATTTAATTTTGCTAAGAATACCAGATCAAATTGATCATCCAGGGATCTTTTACGTGCCACATAATCATACGTGCCTCTATGATTTTTACATCTAGAAATTATATCGACTCCAGTTGTGATCGAACCTACAACATTGGCATGCTACCTCTAAGCCATCGAGCCACCATGATTGATATCAAGAAGGAGTTTTATCGAAAAGATTAGCAATTTCGTTGATTCCCAAAGTATTTCGCCTTCAAATTGATTCTTCAAGAAATACTATACTTTCAAGAACATATTACAGATGTGAGAGCAAAGAGAACGCAGAACGTTGGTGGGCATTAGAGATAGAAATCAAGTGCCTCGTCTGTAGTATGAAAGTAAAATAAAAAATTGAACATTCCATTGCAAAGAAATTAGGACAATGAAAATATTCACTAAATCATCAAAAGAGAACCACTCGAAACATGTTTTAAAGAAGCGACGTGTGAACAAATATGGCCGTGGTAGCCTAGTAGTCAAGGTAACGGACTCGTGGCTGGCGTGTCATGAGTTCCAGCCTAGTGCCGCTAAAGATCCACCGTGTAGGGGGCGATGCACGTTAAATTTGTTGAGGCTCAAGCGCCTTCCCATTGGTATTGTGAGGAAGTTAGGAGTGGGAGAGAGGTGCCTTGCTCTTTTTTTTCGTTTTTGACCATGAGTCAAAATAATGAAGTCCGATGCCATACACCTTATCCAGCTTTATAGTGCTGCGTACAAACGATGCACACTCACTAACTTTGAAAAAGTTTATCACCATTTTTTGTTCTTAAAAGAATCGCATTGTTTCCACTTTCTCCATGCAATCTCCGACAGGATTTCATAAAAAGTATTTCTGTTCCTAAAACTGAAATTTACTTCTCAAAGAAAAGCAATGGAAATTGTTAAATACATGTTGGACTTTGAACTATACTACTATGAAAATGGGCGACAGTACCTCGATTATAAGAGAATATAACTGTAGTAGTCCATGTGTTTTATGTAAGAAAAGTATTAAATCATTCTCGTTACTTTTGAAACAGACTGTATGTAGCGCAATGGAATGTAAACTATCAACCATAATAAACAATAAAACTTAGAGTTGTATTTGAATACAATTAAAAATGACTCCAGAATAACATAACAAATAATATAAAAAAAATTTCTTAAGTCAATTCCTACTTAGATCGACAAAGAAATATTTTATTCTAGCTACTTTTTATTAAATAGTTACAATTAATATAAATATGTATATACATAGGACAGAATCACAACAATAAGTGGTAACTAATTTTTATTCATTATCATTAAAGTATCGTATTTTCATCCAAAACAATCATGTATGTAAAATTTCAGTTCAACTGAATGCTTTAAAACGTGAGCAAAAAATCTTTTAAAGTTTTGACCCGAGTCGCTAAAAATGAAACCAACGTGGCTGTATCTGTAATTCTTTCAGTTTCAGTCAATTAATTTTAATTAATTGTAATTAAGTTATCGTATTTTTACCCAAAGCAATAGTGTATAGAAAATTGCAACTCAAACGAGCGCTTTAAAATGTGAGAAAAAAACCTTTTCATGTTTTGACTCAAGTTGCTAAAAGTGTTGCTAAGTCGCCAGAAATGATGCCAACGTGGCTGTATTTGTAATTCCTTGAAAAATTAGTTTTAATCAATTAATTTTTCTTAATTATAATTAAATTACCGTATTGTCATCCAAAATAATCATGTTTATAAAATTTCAGCTAATTGAGCGCTTTAAAATGTATTCTATTAACGATTAAAAATTCCACCAAAATAAATAAATATAGAGACAGTGTGAGCTTAGTAGGAATTGAATTACACCTTTTTAATTCAACTGCTAAAAATACTATTAGCGAATTATAACTCACAGGTTAATTAGAAATTTAACAGGTTAATTAGACACTGACTAATAGGTGTTTGAAAATATTTTTGATTTCTGACTCGAAAGAGTTCTTTTGCGACTCTATTCAAAGAAAATACTGTATCACATGTCCATCCTGCAGCGTAAGAGAGAGATATTTTTTCAGTTTTCAAAAAAATATAAATCACGAGAAAATGTAGAGAGTTTGGAGTCTCATTATCAGTTTCTGCATCTGAGCCGCTAATCATTGGCTCCGACAAATCATCACTTTCCTCCCAGATGTACCGGTTGATTCATAAATAGCGTGGCCAATTTCAGAGGATCATAAATTTTTATTGAATAAAGTTATTAACGTGGAATTTTCAATGTGGTTTCCTCTATCACAGTATACTTTTCGTAAGCGTTTTGGTTTAGCTAAAAGAGTTTTTCGAACATTTTTGGGGTATTTTTCCAACTCCCTCTTAAATTGCTTTTTGAAGCCCTTGAAATGCTCTATTTAATAGTTTTTTTTAAGTATCTCAATAAAAAATGATCGCAGTGATAGTCATTTATCAGGAGGTAGAATATTTATTTTGTAATCTTCAGCCATTTTTTTATAGTTTTACAGTTTGACTTAGTGTAGAATCTAGGTACAAAACAAAGTTTCCGTGAGGGTAAGGAAGTTTGCTTTTTTTTGGATCAAGTATTTCAAAAATTTATTCTGATAGTATTTAGCATCAATTTTAAAGTTTGGTTCTACAAAAAATGGTTTTGTTCAGCCTTCAGAAGACATTTTCGTCCCTGCTATAACACCTGATGGCCAACTTGCATTTTTCAAAACAGCTGCGTCTTTGCGACGTTTTTTGCTTGAAATATGTTGAATCTTCGTTTTGCCAGTTGTGAATGACAGATGAAACAGTGCCTCAACAGAATTTATCCATGCTTTGTATCTATCTTTACGTAACATTAAATACAGAGGCCAAGAACGTTTTTTTTTCGTTTTTCTAGTCTTAACAGACATTTGACGACAGACTGGAAAATTTATTTTTTTATTGCCAATTTTTTTTTATCTGACGATAAATTGTTGATTGCTTTGTCTATAGTTTCTTTGCCATAGGTTTATGAGCAAAGAATTTTCTACAGCGACAATTCTCTTTCTTTTCAACTTCTTTTTCTCTTTCATTAAGGACTTCCTTTCGTTCACATTTTTCCCCTGTAGTTTTTGATTGCGAGCCAAATTTTATTTATTTTGAAGTTTAGATAGTAATACAATAGAAAATGTCGTTTGGGGTTTTTTAAATGCTTTATTATTTATAGAATTTGAACAACTATCCTTCAAAAGCTGTAAAATTTCGTTCCAGGTTTGAGGATCTAATTTACGTACTGTAATTTACTCCCACTAATAAAAATGGTTAGATTAGTAACTTAATGTGTTTCATTTTTCAAAAAAACCCAGTATAATAAAACGATAGAAATTCATCAGGAATAGTCATATGCTTTTAAAATTGGTCACACTTATTTTGAATCAATCGGTACAGTTGCGGAAATAGACAGTCCATCATCAAATGTATCATAATCGTTAAAATAACCTCTGCGTTGTGGATTAGGATGAGGTAAGAAAGAAATTTCATGTCCTACGCAAGACTCACACAATAGATTTTACTCATGACTTATCTGCGACTGTAAAGTCTAATAATGAGCTTCACCCTTTCCCATTGAACTTTGCTGCTTTCAAGAAACGTCTTTTTCTGTTCTGAACAAAAAGGATGTCGTTTGAAAAAAAAAAATCTATTTTTCTAATACAAATTAATTAAAAAAGAATTATCAGCTGTTGACATAATTCGTTAATTCGAGGTTTATTATTCGTTAAGTAGGGATATTTGCCTTCATTTTTCATGGGAAAAGAGAACAATTCGTTAAATCGAGGTCCGACTGTATTAACAAAGAGCAATATTTCAACTTTTCAAATGTTTCTGATCTCAAAGAAAGAATGAAAGAAAACACACATCCCATCGCACTTTGTATTTTTGGAATATTAGCCGCGAAAGAAAGGGGAAACCGCACTTCATAACCATGTTTTGGGCTTTCCTATCGTAAAAAAACAATACAGAAATAAATTACAAACTCTTCTTCTCGATATTTTATATATTGGAATCAAATATTATATAATTAAGCTTTGGAATCAACATAATCAACAAAGCGTTCGTTACCTTGTTCAATTCGGCTATCGCCACCCCGCTGTTACATACGCTGTTCTCAAGTACAGTGATACCCCCGAACTTACGCGATAGATGGAATTAGGGGCGCCTCTAGGGCCGGACCCCTGCTCGGGGTGGCAAATTTTAAGGGTGGCATTTGGATCGAATTTGAATATATTATATATATATATATATATATATATATATATATATATATATATATATATATATATATATATATATATATATATATATAAATATATATATATATATCAGTAAATGAATTAAATAGAAGACTAATAGATCCTAAAACGTCTTAAGAACAAACCGAAAGAACCAAGAACATGGAACCATTACAAACCAAAAGAGAGAAATTTAGCTAGAGTGGAAAAAACTATTATGATTCCCCGAGCTGTCACTGGCTTAGGACAGTGAAACAGGGTTAAAAACAGTGTTTTGTGAGATCTCAACCTTCCCCTTCAGCGGAAATTTTCGACATAATAGCATAGGAGATAAACCAAGGCACAGACCCAAAAACCCACGTGGGTGAATATAACATCAATAGAATAGAATTGGAATATTGAATTAATATAGGAATCCGGGTGAAATAGACAAATATAAATATGTGTAAACAAAAATATTTGCAAAAGAGATTAAAAATGATTATGACCATAAGTAATAATAATGAAAATGTGCGAAGAAACTAAAATCTTACCTGATGTATACCGATTCAAGAGTATATATATATATACGTATATATATATATATATATATATATATATATATATATATTTGTTGTTACAGAAAATCTGATGTATTTTCTGAATTAGTATTGGGTGGGAATTTGGTTTTTAATTTAATTTATTTTATCTCCTTATTTTGTGTTCTGTATGTTTAATGCCAGTTTTCTTTTACATTGAAATTTAAAGGGTTTGAGACAGAAATATATCTTAAATAATGAAATTTGATATTTTTTTACATCTTTCACTAGTATCTTTCTCCCCATCCTAGAGTGGGGTCACAATGGAAGGGGTAATAAGTTTTTGGTGGAGAGCCACAGCCAGAAGAAGTTTTGTTTTAGTTTTGGGTGTAGTTACTATAAGTTAAAATAAACACTTGCAAGCCCCACCATCAGTTAACTTTTTCAAAGAAATCAGCCAGCTGGAATGGGCATTTCCTTCTCTTACATTTTACTCGTTTGAAATACACTCACGGACAAAAAAATTTAGCGCACCAAGAAGGAATCGTCAAAATGAAACGAAATTTTACATGCGTATTAACTACTTTGATATAAGTAAATGATTAGAAAATCAAAGAAAAAGAATCATTTATTTCAGAGAAAAGGCAAAAGAATGGAGGATTTAATACCCTGTTGAACCCCTCTAGCGCGAATGCACGATGCGATATGATCGGGCATTGAGACATACAAGTTCTGTATGATGTCTTGAGACATTTCGTTCCATATTTGCTGTAACCTTGCCTCTAGTTCGTTCAAACTTGTGGGATGCCCGACTCGCTGTCCCAAATGATCCCAGATAGGCTCGATTGGAGACAAATCTGGGGATCGCGAAGGCCAAGAAAGGGTAGTAACAGTGGGGAAACAGTCTTGTGACACTCTTGCGAGGCTTTTGAGCTTTGACAGATTTAGTTCAGTTCCTCTACACGGCAGATCTTCAGTGGCATCAAAATTTAAAGAAGCGAAGCGACAACACCGTCCATAAACACACGACCATAGTCGTCTACCACAATCATTCTAGACTCCCCGCAGCATCAAGGCAGACGTACCGCAAGGATTCCTGTTTGGTCCAATTTTTTTGAACGTTTTTGTAAGGGATATTCCACAATACTCATTCTGAGCATTCAATTTGTACATGATGACACTGCTATCTTATCAAACTCAGAAGCACAAACATTGTCATCTCAAACTACTAGAATAACTTTTCAATACCCGAAAATTAAAACAAAAGTAGAAAAACAACTCTTTAGGTTTAGTTATTCCTACCGTGTGAAGATACGTTGTATGACTCAACAATTCGAGGACTGGTGCCATTGCTGACGACGAAAGTAAGTTCCCTAAAGTTGAATCCCTTGAAATGGATTCTTATCTGGCCAGTTTAGTTTAGTGCATGTCATGTGACTGAGCCGCATTCACAGTTGTTATCTTCCGAAGCTAGTTAGCTTTGCTCGGAGGTGTAAGAAAGATGGCTTTTCTTGAACAGCGTTGAATATTGAATTCACTTAGCACGCTTAGGTAAAACACCAATGGAAACGTTGGCAATGCTAAGTAAGGTGTATGGTGAATCTACTACGGCGAGATCCAAGGTTTACGAATGGCATCGGCGTTTTAAAAATGGCAGAAAATCCATCGAAGACAATGAACTCGTTGGACTAACTTCTATTTCTCTGAACGCAAAAAATGTTGCTTTGATGTCTGAAAAAATCGTGTTCGAAAAAATCGTCGCCAAATACTTGCATAAATCGCTGAAGCTGCACACTTCTCGAAGACGTCGTTTGATAGAATCCATTCATCGTAAATGGTATTAGTTCTGGCAGAGTGACGACTGGTATCTTCTGCATGACAATGTATCAGCACATCGACATCAATTGGTAAAAGAGTTCCTCACCAAAACTCACACTAATGTGCTTCCACATAATTTCTATTCACCAGACTTAGCTCCGTGGGACTGTTATCTGTTCCCATCAATAAAAAAACATTTACTGGGACACCATTTTGTATCATCAGATTAGGTGAAAATAGCATCGCAGGAGGCTTTACGGGTTTCCAGCGAAAAATGGCTTCCAGAAGTTACACGAACGCTGGCAGAAATGTATCGTCGCCTAAGGGGACAATTTTGAAGGTGGTTGTGCTTCAGTGCTGTGAACTATTCAGGGTAAGATTTTCTTTATCTTGTCCATCAGCTTTTGGATAATACTACGTATTTATAAATTTTATGATAGTAAGTTTTACGTCTAGTGTTAGAGAACCATATCGTCAGCCTAATTATCAGTCTGCGTAACTCCACCGGTATAACAGATTTGATTTAAAAGTGCAACGCGCGATTGTGTTTGACGCGATTCCTTTAATCACGCCAAGCAGCGGTGAAGCAAAACTCTCCCTTTTGTTTAGCCTACGCCATGCCTCAGTGCGCATTCCGCTTTTAATTTATTCCTTCGATCAGTGTAATCACTATTTTTTTTATTTCATAATAAAACTAGATTTCGAAGGGAGAAATGGTGGCAAGATTTTTAACATAAAATAAATAAAACAGAAAGTAATATTAATGTATTACACTGTAATATTATCGCCTATCTTGGCGAAAATAAACAACAATTTGGTGCCTAGCTTTACTGTATCAAATTAGCATCCCAGATGGAGTTACGCAGTCTAATAATTAGACCGACGATATGCTGTTTGTACTGAATTGTGTACAATGTGGGCTGAATAACCAATTTCTAAAGTAAGTCTATCTAGAACACTTTATCATTTCTGAGCGCCTTTTCATTCCTCTTCTTTTTACACCATCCAAATTATTATTAGTATTATCAGAGCAGTATAGTAAATTATATTTTTTTCGCGTTTATATTTTTTCACACACTGCAACGATACTGAATCGAAATTTGAGCAGTCTCTTCTGAGCATCAAAAAATTTAAACGTTTAACTTGAATTTTTTCTCCGTGACCGAAATATCTTACTACAGTCGGAAAATGTTTTACTTCACTTCTATTTGAGCTATCTATCTTTACCGATACGTAATAAATGCTTTCCAAAGAATGCAACAAATGTGTTTATATTTTAATTCATCATAATTAATTGTATTAATTCACACACACACGCATGTTAAAAATTCTTCGTTTTCTTGGAAATTTTCCTTGTATAATTCCCGTTTTGTAAGAAATGTTTTTATTTTATAAAAGCGTAAAATGTTTTTGAATTCATAATGAGTTGGTCAATAAACAAAGAAAAAATACAGGCTTGTATAATTTTAGTATTTTATTTAATCTTTACAAACTGTGAACAAAACAATAGCAAATCAGAACCCAATAGTATAAAAAAGAACAATAACTATTATGGGTTGTGTGAATGATGTATTCTGTTGAAAAATATAAGTTTAGAGCATATATAATTAAAATAAGAATTATTACACAACAGATAACTCCTTTATTTATTTAGTTTTATTCTAGATTACTCGGAATAGTGTTACAAGTACTAAGAAAATGATAAAAATAAATGTTTCTTGATTGATTTCATTTTAATTTACCTCACAGTCTAAGTATTTCTTGAACTTAAACCTTTTATAGTTTGTATTTAACACAAACAGCAGTCGTTCAAAAGTGGCCTGACGGCTACTAATTCCGTACGGAGAAATCTGAATTTTACCTTAAATGTGATGTTTACTTGTGATACTTTTCCTTGTTTTACATTGATTATTCACTGCAACTGATCGACAAATTTAGTCATTGCTGTTTTCTACATACTTGTTTCAAACGAACAGCAAGAAAATTATCTTGAACTTTTTTTGTACAACTAAACATGTAACAAAAGAAAGGATTTTTATATCAGCATTCTTTTATGAACATTTATTTCAACTCTTAAAAATTTGCCCCAGTGATATAGGCAAGACTGTAAGTCGGTACTTAATAGCCCATTAATGACAACCATTATTTTATCGTATTTATTAAAACAAGTTCGTTTGTTTCCGAACATCTGTTGAGTGGTAGCATGAAAGTCAAGCATAATCCATACTGCATCATCTACTTTTTCAATGGCTTGATCTAGAAGGTATGGTGAGAGGATACTGAGGTTTATTTAACATGGGATACCCGTACAACATTCTCTGAGAGAAAGCTTTGAGGTTAATGGGCAAATAGTGTGGCACAGGTTGAACAACATGGCCCGAAGACGGCACAGAGCTGTAACCGGATCGGTTAGGTCCATCCGCACTGGTTAAATCGTAAGATTGCAAGTAGTCTGAGTGTTGGGATCTGGTGGATCCTTCGACAGAGGTTGAGATGAATGAGCTGTGGTGTTGGTGACGGTGGTGATATGAGTAGGAAGACACACTGGACTGCAAGCGGAAGGATGATACGGATGATCTGTTGCAGAAGTCTTCGGATGCAGATTGTCTCTTCTGGAGAGGAAGATGGAAAGCTGAGCATTCAGAATTTGTGGCTGCCAGAAAGATAACATCTGAGTAATTCAATGGTGACAACAAATTATACAATAATAAATTTAAAGAATGTCTATTTAAAGAAAGGAAATTAAATTTGTGAATAGAACAAGAGGGTGGAATGTAATGAATGACTTAGCAAGAAGACAAACTGTTGGCGTTACAGTTATATGTTTGATGTTATATAGTATATATAAGGGTTACCCAAATGAGAAAAGTGGACAAGGTAAATAAAAAGAATACCTTTATTGGAATTTAAAATAAATCCCCTTAGGTGTTGTAACACAGGTTTCAGTGTTTCTGCAGTAGGTCTAGGTCTTCGCTGTAGAAAGATTGTGATTGATTCTAGAATACCTGCATAGCTTCCTACACCTTATCATCCGAAAGGAAACGTAATGCTCTCTTAAGCAGAAAAAAGCATGAAAGGTTTCAGGGGAAAAAATCCGGACTGTATGGTGGATGTTCCGGCACCTTTCAACGAAATTTTTTTAAGATTGCCTGGGTTTCTCAAGAGACGTTTCGGCCTGCATTGTTCTGGAGATCTGGTATCGTTTGCCATCCTTCACGAAAATTTTTGCACCAATTATCCGAACTAAGCAGTGCTTGCCATAGACTGCTTCCATTCGCTGATAATTACCCGCATTCAGCTCACCTTCTACAAGCAGAAACTATATTGCTGCGCAATGTCCCGATATGGACGCATCCATGAATAGCATGACTTTACTTTTGATCCTTTTCCTCTACCAAAAACAACGAGGAGGCAGTTACATATAAAATACAAAAGGGAGGCAGGAGGTGTACACCTCCTGCCTCCCTTCATATCCACGTTCGGTAGTGCTGCTATAACTGCAATCATTTTGACACATTTGCACGAGTCCAATCTTCATTTGGACAGCCCTTATATAATAACTGATAGTGTGTCATTTAAGTATAAAATATTTAAACCTTAGCATGAGGAACTCACACGCACACGAGACAAACAGACAAAACCTTATAAAAATGACTTAAAACTATTGCTGTTGAAGCTATATGTGTGATACGTTGTCGTAGAATAATTTATTTAAGGCAAGATACATAAATGTGAGACTATAACTTATCTCTCAAGAAGTGAAACTTCATATCTGTAAAATTAAAATGACATATTTGAAACACCGTTTTATATGTAACTGATCGAATGAACATTTAATTCTTATATTTAAGTCTGGAACAAAAATAAATACCTATTCTTATTTTTCAAGAAGTTATTTACGTTTTTCTGTATATATATTGGCATTTTAAAATAATGTATTTCATATGGTGTCGTATAATAACTAAGTAAGAGTGGAATATATATGACTTAAAATTTAAGTACGAATTATAAAGGAACATACTACTGACAGAATAAGCTCTCAAATTCGTGATGGTGAAGTTGTGTATAAGAAATGCTGTTCGGCAGTAATTCATCAATTTAAATTTAAAAATGGAATAATAGAATATAATATTGTAATTAGCGATTTCTAATTATTGTCTTCGAAATTAAATGCTCGGTACAATGTGTAGTAATTCAGTAGCATATTACTGATAAGAATACTAAATGTAAATTTGGAGAAGTTTATTGTAAAAATTATATTGAAATTATAATTCATGTATGTGTATTTTTAACTGCGATAGTTTTACTATCTTAAGTTTTCTTGTAGTACATTTAATAGTTGTGAACACTTTTAGAAAAATTTTACAATGCTTTTTATAGTTTGTAAGTATCAAATTTTTAGTGCATTATAAAGAAAATCTGAATTCCCACAATATGTCATATTTTTATTTATACATCATAAACTATTTGCTTATAAATCATGATTACATTCTGCCGTTTTAAAAATGTATACTTATATAATTTAAGCATATTTTATATTCATTTTATAGGCAACACGCTTTAAGATGGTTAAAAAAAATAAAAAAAAATTTTTCTTCATAAATTGCTTTCTTAACATGTCTAGATTGATTGATTGATTGAATATTAACGTCGCACTGTTCAGCTACACGAGGGCTTTTAGCGACGGACCACGTAATTTTGAACCATGGTCAAGTGACGTGGACGACACCTGAGCTGGCACCCCCTCTCCTAGCTACCACACCAACGGGAGGACGTTTCAGCTCTCGACAGATTTAACGTGCATCGCCGCCCTACACGGCGGGTCTTTAGTGGTACTGGGTTCGAACTCGTGACAAGGCAAGCCACGATCTGATACCCATACCACTCGGCTACCGCGGCCACTAACATGTCTAGAAGACGGCGGTAAAGTGATTTTTTTAAAATTTGAAGTAGTTGTAAAGAAGAAGGTGTTAGAAGAACAGCTGTTCGTAGCGCTAAGTTAAGATTTTCTTTGTTTTAATCGGACTTGAAACTTTTTAAATTCATTTTTCTCAAAACTATGTTTTTCAAACTTTCCTCCATCATATCTCAAGAATGGTCTGACCGAATGACTTCAAATTTATAGAGTAGACTCAGTGCATATGTTCGCACCGAATGGACAACGACCATTGCTATATTCATGATACTTCTATTGTTTATGACAAAAACACACATAACAAAAAAACACATGAAATTCGAAACTTTTTCCCAAAATTCAATTTTTGATATTTTCAATTGAGTGTAGTTCATTCGGAGAATTTATGCTTATAGATTAAAACGCCGTTAATTTTTTTATTTCAGATAAACCAATCAGCCGGAATCGTGGAGGACGTCCATTTTTTCGAGACAGGTGTGTTCTGAGTTCTATAACTCACGCTCTATTGGATATTTTTAGCTAAACATTTATATACACACCCTTAAAACACATTAATAAATAATAAATAACTTAAAATTCTATCCTTTTTCTGGTCGTCAAAAAAGAAAATAAATGCTTAAAAAACATCCCGTCATACCGCTGAACCCCCTTAAATTCCGAAAGCGTTTTAAGGTTTTTTTTTCAGAAATTTGAAATTGTTGAAGAATTATTTAAACAAACTTTATAGCTTTGAAATATATTTATTTCTGATTTTTATGTATTAAAGTGAACTGCAACTTACTTAATACTTATTTTTAGAAAACAAATATAATCGAAATAATTTCGCGTGAAGAAATCTTATTTTTACTCTTGTTGATTGTTTGCATTGGATATTCTTTGAACGATCACTTTGATTTGCTGCAATTCTAAGGCAATAAATAATTTAATAGAAAAAGGATCATCAAAGGATGTGTTATGTGTGGTGCCATTTTTAAATAATCTGAAGCAATTTTTTAATACTTTATTATTTTAATCTTGGTAACATTTTTTTTTAAAATGTGAAGGGAAACAACTCGGTATTTAAAAAAGATTTGCGGTGGTGGGATATCCTTATAAGAAGTAACCTATAAGTTCTTACTATTTTTCCACAAATGAAAACGTTGGGATTATAAATATAAAGATAACTAGCTGGTATACCCGTTCTTCGCACAGGGAAATTGTAAAATAAAACTATAGAGAGAGATTGAAGGAAAAATAAGTTGCTTATGTGCTAAGTTTAAGTGAATTGCAAACTAAACAAAAAATAGGCTTTTTTAGCATATCTCTGCTCAACAAAAAATCATATTTGCCAAATTTGAAATCTGTACGTCTAACAGTTGAAAATAGATTTTTTTCTATTATATAACACCTCCGTAACACTTATTTGGGTAGAATTTTGAAACCCCCCTTCTTATCTGATATCTGCTCAGCAAAAATTACACTGCTGGCCACCGTAAATGCAACACCAAGAAAGAAAAGAGATAGCGCACAACAACATTTATTTTGTAGATAACATGTTGACCAAGTATCAAATGATTAAATTTATAGACTTCTGTGAAGTGGGGTTTCTGCCAGAATCACTAGCCAGAGTAACCGCCATTGTTGGAGATCAGCGCTGCCACACGCCTCGGCATTGATTCAAAGAGACTTTGGATGTGTTCTTGGGGTACAGCAGACCAAGAAGCTTCCACACGTTGCCAATATTGATCTGGTGTGGCAGCTGGGGATGTAATCTGGGTCAATCGTTGAGCAACCAAGGACCACATGTTTTCTATCGGTGAAAGATCCGAAGAGCGAGCCGGCCAGGAAAGCAATTCAATCTGGGGATTGACGAAGAACCTTTGGACAATGCGAGCCACGTGTGGTCGTGCATTATCCTGTTGAAATATGGCTGTGGCCAAGCCCTGAAGGTAAGGAAGGACAACTGGCTCTGACACCTCGGAGATGTAGCGCTGACTGTTTAAAATACCGACAATGAGTACTAGAGGAGTGCGAGAGTGATATACAATATCGCCCCATACCAAAATACCCGGTGCAGGACCAGTGTGGTGGTGCATAACGCAGCTGTTCAGCATCCTCTCTCCACGGTGTCTCCAGACTCGAATCCGACCATCGTGGTGTTGCAGAGAGATGCGTGACTCGTCCGTAAAGACAACTTCATTCCATTCTGCCATCCACATCCTTCTTTCATCACACCATTGGTGGTGGAGACGTCTGTGGTTCTGCGTCAAGGGTAGACCAAGCATTGGACGACTTGCGGACAGACCACTGTGCTGTAAACGGCGCTGAAGGGTACGCGCAGACACTGAATGGTGCGTTACAGACTCAATGTGTTGTGCTATGGTTCGTGATATGACTGAGCGATCTGTCACTGCCATGCACACAATTTGCCTGTCCTCACGTGAAGTGGTGCACAGTGGGGGATGCAATCGACCACGTTGGTCCGTCGTACCTTCCTGCATCCAACGGTCACATATCCGCATAACAGTTGTTTGGTTTCGTCCAACACGACTACCGATTTCCCTGAAAGATAATCCACAATCTCGGTAGACCACTATCCTTCCTCTGTCGTACTCGGATACTTGATCAAAAGCTGATAGCTGTTTTCTACGAGAATCTTCATTGTTTTCTCTGATCGTTTTTTGAAAAAACCACAAGAAAAACACAATTGCCGAACTTGAAATCGTCGAAATTTCCAAGCCTTAAATAGCGCTTTGAGGTGGCGCCACTGGCGCGCGTGATGTATGTAGGCGCTGAAATTCTAATCATTTGCATATCTCACCTCTGCTAATGCATGTTGTAAATTTCATGTTATTTGCATGCTTCCTTCAGGGTGTTGCATTTACGGTGGCCAGCAGTGTATATATTTTCTAAATTTCAAGTTTATAAGTTTAGTTATTCATAAAAGGGAATTTTTTTATAGAAGACCTCGCAAAAACTTTCTTAGTTGATCTCTACTTCATGAAAGAAACATGCCAGCTAAATTTCAAGTCTAGGTTTAATAGTTCGAAAACGGGATTATCTTTTATCAATAACGCCCTTTTAAGCCCTTGCAACCCCTTTGGGCGTCAAGTTTTGTAAAAGCCTCTTTTTTAACGGATTTATACTCCATGAAAGAAACATGCCTGCCAAATTTCAAGTCTGTAGACCTTATAGTTCAAAAACGGGAATATTTATCCTTAACGTCATTAAAACCATTGAGACCCTCTTTGGGAGTCGATTTTTGCAAAACCCCTTTTGAATGGGATCTCTATTCCATGAAAGGAATCTGCTTACCAAATTTCAAGACTGTATCTAATGTATACTATAAATGCGAAGGTTTGTGAGTATCTTTGCGGGTCTCACGCAAAAACAACTGAATGGATTTTAATGAAACTCTACAGTAATATAGCTTATACATCAGAATAACACATAGGCTAAAATTTATAAAGATATTGTGCGAAGTTTTTAAAATATAACGACAATTGTCAAGAAAGTATGAAAAAATTCTGCCATTTGCAAAAAAGCCCGTGAAAGCATTCATCTATCTTTTTTATCCCTTCTGTTTTGTCTACGCCATACCTCAGTGCGCTTTCGCTTTTCATTCATTCCCTTCATCAGTGTCGTCACTGTTTTTATTTCATCATAAAACTAGATTTCGAAGGGAGAGGTGGTGGCAAGATTTTAACATAAAATAAATACAACAAAAAGTAATAGTAATGTATTACACTTCCTATATAAATTATTTACACTATTTTAAGCGTTCATTACACTAAATTTGTAACTATGACAGTGGAAGGAAAACTATGAAATTAAAATAAAATATCAAAATGTTTTTATCATTTAGTTTATTTTCCTTTTTGAATGTTTTTTTTTTCAGTACATGTAAATATATATCTACGCTTCCCCCATACTGTTTTATATATATATATATATATATATATATATATATGTATGTTTTTTAAAATATGTTTTTTATTTCTATTAATTCATTACTAAATCAATTATTTGTTAATTAAAAAGTACATTGTCTATTATTTTGGATAAAAATACATTTCACAGACATTTTTAAGCTAACTAAAGAATCGTTTTCTTTTATTGCTTCACATTAATAATTTTTTTAACTAAATGCAATATTGTTTTTTAAAAGTCATAGATCGAAATTTGAAGCTATATTTTATCTGTGAGGGGAAGGGGAAGAGGAAACAGTAATTTTACACTAAAAAAACCGTGTTATGCCGGGCTAGAGGGAGGGGAAAAAAACCTGTCTTAAATCGAGAATATGTGGAACACAAATTTCGAAAAAGGGAAATTTAATTAAATAATTTTAGAAATCACTCACATTGCGTGCGTACAAACACACACATAATTGCTGGCGTCATGAGGGAAAGAGAAAGCCCGTGCAAAGCCGGGCCATGCAGCTAGTATCTAATAGTTTAAAAATGGAAATAATTATCTATAGCGCCCTTTACTCCTCCGCAGCGATCGTTGGATGCAAATTTTGCAAATTCCGTTCTTAGGGGATCTCTACTCCGTGAAAGGAACATGCCTACCAAATTTCAAGCCTGTAGGTTTAATAATTCCGGAGATATCGGGATGAGTGAGTGAATGAGTCGTTTTCTTCTTTGTATATTTAGATATAAGGCCCAGGGCAGTGGCGTAATGAAGACTGCTAGGCCCCCCTGCAAAATCAGGTTTGGACCCCAAACCCAAATACGTACTTGATGTTAGTCATGCTTTCGGCCCCCTAGAACACTTGGGCTCCCCGCAATGCGGGAGTTGCGGGGGTGTACGTTACGCCACTAGCCCAGTGGTTGAGTGGTAGCATATCGCGCTTTCACACCACAGGTCCGGGTTCTACTCCCGAGTTGGGCAAGGTCGACTTAGCCTTTTATTCCTACTGCAGTGGGTCGATAAATGAGTACCAAGCTTGCTTGGGAACTTAACGGGGGGTCTCACTTCAGACTGGCCACCTGATCGGGACATATGCTCTAGCACCTCATTGCCCAATAGTCACGTATACTGGGATAGGCACAATAGGCCCTGCCCTTCATGGGCTGTTGCGCCACTGAGTTTAAGTTATATATAAATATAAATTTTAAAATACTTTCAGATGAAACAATTTTCCTAAAAGTCCAACGTGTACGACATTTCAAGTCAAAAAAGTTACCTTATTGTAAATTTTTAAATTACTTACCTTAATAAAATTTTTTTAAAAAATACACTATTAGATTTTGCTCAATAATAAAGGAAATAAAGAAAAAAGGGTTTATGTGTGTTCAACGAATTCAAGTACACTTAAAAAGTATAGTTACTCCACTATATTTTCAGTTTTTATATTAACATTTCGGTTTTCAGTTTATTGCATAAAATGGAAAAATTTTCTTTGAAAGCTTTTTAATAGGAATCTTTTGCAAGAATAAAACTCTGATTATACGAACGATTCTGATTACGATAAGCATTTGACAAAAATCCATTTCAATTTTGAATATTTTTTTTACAGAACCATTATATAATCAGGTTCTTCTACCAATATTTCCAAACCCAATCTAAAATGTAAGAAAACAAAACCACAAGTACAAAAGGTACAACAAACGAAGCGTTGAGCTTAAGAAATAGCAGCAAAAAAAGTTCTGTTTGTAGAGCTGATTTCTTTATCATGGATTATGGAAATAAAGGGTGTTTTTTTTAGAGGTATAGAACTTTAAATTGCAATAAAACAACGATGTATTATTCGATTGACATGAATTTTTTTTATTCGAAAGATAATCTTGTGGCATTACATTTTAAATATGATCAAGCAAGGCGTAGATTCGTCGAACGGGCCCAAAACGAGATTGCCGTTGTTCCCGATTTTCATAAGCGAATTTTGTTTAGCGATGAAGCGCACTTCTGGTTGAATGGCTACATCAACAAACAAAACTGCCGCATTTGGAGTGAAGCTAATCCACAAGTGTATGTCGAAACACCGTTACATCCAGAAAAACTGACTGTTTGGTGCGCTTTATGGGCTGGTGGAATCCTTCTTCAAAAACGATGAAGGCCAGAACGTTACAGTCAATGGTGATCGGTATAGTGCCATGATTACTAACTTTTTCATTCCTGAATTGAACAATCATGATGTCCAGGAGCTGTGGTTCCAACAAGACGGCGCAGCATGTCACACAGCTCGTGCCACAATCGATTTATTGAAAGACACGTTTGGTGACCGCCTAATTTCACGTTTTGGACCTGTGAATTGGCCTCCAAGATCTTGGGATTTAACACCGCTAGACTATTTTCTGGGGGGCTATGTAAAGTCATTGGTCTATGCGGATAAGCCACAAACGCTTGACCATTTGGAAGACAACATTCGCCGTGTTATTGCCGATATACGGCCACAAATGTTGGAAAAAGTCATCGAAAATTGGACGTCCAGATTGGACTACATCCGAGCCAGCCGTGGCAGTCCTATGCCAGAAATCATATTTAAAATGTAATGCCACAAGATTATTTTTCGAATAAAAAAATTCATGTCAATCGAATAATACATCGTTGTTTTATTGCAATTTAAAGTTCTATACCTCTAAAAAAAACACCCTTTATAAAGTTTTGTATTGTTATTATAGATTTTTAGCAACAAGCACCTATGTAACTGAAAATATGAAATGTACAAATAATTCGCAATAATAACGCTATTAATGAAAATAAAGTCTGGAAAAGAGAAAAACTGTAATGTATTGATAAAATAATTCTTATAGTTAAATTTAATTTTTATCTCCCATTTTTAAAATTAAGTCAAAAATAATATGAAATAACAAAATAGCTTTAACCCTTTAAGCGGTCAATTATTTTACCAGAAATGCTTCCA
This sequence comes from Trichonephila clavipes, assembly GCA_019973935.1. Classification (NCBI taxonomy): domain Eukaryota; kingdom Metazoa; phylum Arthropoda; class Arachnida; order Araneae; family Nephilidae; genus Trichonephila; species Trichonephila clavipes. The sequence continues at coordinate 59,354 of BMAU01016147.1, forward strand.
AAAAAGGCATTTTTTTATTGCATATAATTAAGTACCATACTTAATAGAATAAGAATATTAAAAGAATTTTTTTTTATTTTTTTTCACTTTTAATGCTTTTACAACATTTTTTATTTTACAATTTTGGACACAAACCCCCCTATAAATGTTTGCTTTTTTCAAGTACATTCTGCATCTGTTACATCTCGCTCTGGTGTCACCGTTTCACTAAATTTCTCATTGAGATGTTTCAGAACTGGCCAAACTTTTACTAATTTTGGGCATTCGTGATTTTGTGGGTCACAAATGTTGCATTATCAGAAAAATGCAAGTAGCGTTGCAAAAGGCAGAATCGGCGATGAGACATTATTTTAGAGAAAAAAGGTGTATCAGATGAATATCTTTTGCTCCAATAATGATCTCAATTCCAGGTTTCTTTACAATTCCTTGAAGTACGTATATTGAGAGCTAAAAATACATGCAACTCTTCCACAGTAGTTCTACCCAAAATTTACTCTTTGAGTTCTCTTGCAACACTGGATTGGATGCACTGTTTAGCATATTAATTTGTCTCTACCACATAGAAAAACCTGGATGAAAAGCATTTCATTTACATGGACAAGCCACGTCATCTGTTGAAAAATAATAATACTAAATAGTCTCTTTCAATAATGAAAAATGCGGGCAAACCAGAAAAGGAAAGGAGAAAATATCGATGCCAGTACGCCATACAGGCAAAACAGATGAGGCCAATTTCGGACAGCTCGTACGGGCAAACTGCTTGAGGGGTTAAGCGATAAACTTTCCATTAATTCATTTTATTCATTTGAATTTTAAATTTTTCTTGAGTAAATAAAGGGTGTTTTTTTAGAAGTATAGAACTTTAAATTGCCATAAAACAATGATGTATTATTCGATTGACATGAATTTTTTTTATTCGAATGATAATCTTGTGGCATTACATTTTAAATATGATTTCTGGCATAGGACTGCCACGGCTGGCTCGGATGTAGTCCAATTTTCGAAGACTTTTTCCAACATTTGTGGTCGTATATCGGCAATAACACGGCGAATGTTGTCTTCCAAATGCTCAAGCGTTTGTGGCTTATCCGCATAGACCAATGACTTTACATAGCCCCACAGAAAATAGTCTAGCGGTGTTAAATCGCAAGATCTTGGAGGCCAATTCACAGATCCAAAACGTGAAATTAGGCAGTCACCAAACGTGTCTTTCAATAAATCAATTGTGGCACGAGCTGTGTGACATGTTGCGCCGTCTTGTTGGAACCACAGCTCCTGGACATCATGATTGTTCAATTAAGGAATGATACAGTTAGTAATCATGGCTCTATATACCGATCACCATTCACTGTAACGTTGTGGCCTTCATCGTTTTTGAAGAAGTGTACCACCAGCCCATACAGCGCCCCAAACAGTCAGTTTTTCTGGATGTAACGGTGTTTCGACATACACTTGTGGATTAGCTTCACTCCAAATGTGGCAGTTTTGTTTGTTGACGTAGCCATTCAACCAGAAGTGCGCTTCATCGCTAAAAAAAACCAATAATAATTTCATAAGTGACAAAATTCGCTTATGAAAATCGGGAACAACGGCAATCTCGTTTTGGGCCCATTCGACGAATCTACGCCTTGCTTGATGATCGTTTTGATGAATTTGCAAACCAAACTGAGAATAAATCACTTGACAGCTGTTAAATCGGTCACCATCTTAAAAAGTAATGCCAACTTAAACTTCTATACCTGGAAAAAAAAACACTCTTTATCTCGCTAAAATTTGAAAATTGTATGCGCATCTGCTTTTTAGCTGAGTGCTGAGCAAAAATAATTAAGAAAAATAGAGCAGTAAAAATAAATTTTTGGTGTATTAAAGACTTATGCTATCCCTGTAATGTTGCGTAAATATACAAAATTTTCTGCTTTTTTATAAGTTCCTGAATTTTTTTTTATATAAACCATCTCAATCTAACTAATTAATAATATTGTTACGAATTTTGTGTACTGAATGCTTAAAATAGTGTAAATAATTTATATTGTTGTTGTTACCAATGCCACCCGATCGGCAAAGGCCAGATCAAGGCCCATGAAATTAATCATGGCAAAGAGCTAAGTGGCGCCTGTCGTTAGCTGTAGCTTTGAGCCCCATACAGGTGACAAAACGATTTGGCTCGGTTTCACCCCAATTTTGAGGGAGAACACTCTGGGAGTGGTCAGAGGCCTTCCACCCCTCTTCCCCTTCTACCAACCTCACGAGAGGACTTGCAGCTCGACGGCTATTTAAAGTACCCCCATGCCACGAAGGCACAATACATTTACAAACATCCATATTTTCTCCGGGATTCGAACCCAGTCCCAACGGCACAGCAGTCAGCGTCACTAAACACTATACCTAATTTATACTTCGAAAGGCAATGGGTGCATATTACTTTCTGTTGTATTTATTTTATGCTAAAATTGTAATATTCGCAAGCAACGCCGTTCTTTATATTATAAGGGCGATTCAATGAAAATTTGGTGAAATGTTGGGGATAAAGCCAAGTTACTATTATTTTTCGTGACCATACGGATGCTTCTGGAAATTACTGGAGAAACCTATTAATGGCCCTATGTATGACGTAAGCGGATTTTTCGGGAAAGATTCGTATGGCCTATAAATAGGAATCATTAAAACTAAGTCAGTATTGTCTTGACATTTGAAGAGTCGACTAGCGATTAGTTGATACAATCTGGTGAGCCAGTGCTAGAGAATAATCTTAATCATGACGTATTTGTATTTTCAGACACTGATAGCTGTGTCTGAGCGTTGTAAAAGATGTGAAGACCTTCTGGGATTTATTGAGCGAGTTCTAGGGCTGTATCCTGTATTTCAAATATTGTTTTTCTACAACAAACTTTGATCGCTTCTGAAGAACTGTCTTACTCTTTGAGACTGATAGCTTATAATCCTCGAACCTCGATCTACGTAGCAATAGCTTACTCTTTAAACTTCCACGACATGCGAACAGGAGAACTTTAAGCCTTGATATTGATGTGTGCATCAGTCCCTCGACACAGTGAGTCTTCAATAACACCAGGATTCTAATCCACAACTCAACAGAAATAATGCCGTTCACGTAAAACAATGAGCACTCGGCTATCGTGGTCAATCTTTTTTCCTGTGGGTCATTAATTTCGTTGGTTAGGTTAAAACAGAGGTAGTTGTATTTCTTTTGACATCTTTTATTTTTTTAAAGCTAAATGATATACATAAATGATATTCTAAAATATATCTAAATGGTATTTAAAAGCTAAAAGCTCTGTATTCAGTACTTTAAATCAGGGACATAGCTTCCACTGTGTTAATGATACAGAGCCCCCAAGCTACAGGGGTTCCAACAAATTTTTACTAAAAAATTCATGTCATGTTAAGGGGTCCAAAAAAAAGGGCGACATCCAAGAAATTTTGATACAAGGCCCCCTCAGAACTAGCTACGTGGCCACGGTAGCCAAGTGGTATAGGTATCGGATCGTAGCATGCCTTGTCACAAGTTCGAGCCCAGTACCACAAAGACCCGCCGTGTAGGGTAATGATGCACGTTAATTCTGTCGAGAGCTGAAACGTCCTCCCGTTGGTCTGGTGTGATAGTTAGGAGAGGGGGGTTCCAGCTCAGGTGCCGCCCACATCACTTGACCATGGTTCAGAATTATGTAGTCCATCGTCAAAAGCCCTCGTGTAGCTGAACAGTGCGACGTTAAGATTCAATGAATCAATCAGGACTCGCTACGCCAGTGCTTTAAATAGGCCTATTAAAATTTCTTTAGGGAGTGACCGTTACATTATTATAGGGAGTGACCGTTACATTAACGTCGCACTCTTAAGCTACACGAGGGCTATTGGCGACAGTCCTCGTAATTTTGACCCATGGTCAAGTGACAAGGATGACAACTGTGAGTTAAAGAACGATTTTTTTTAAGAGAAAAAATGCTTGCTGAAATATTTAAATTCGTTTCGTTTAATTTCGATCGGTTTTTGATCCCTTAGTTTAGTTGATTAGAGTGTCTCGGTAGCAATGAATAGTCACATGCTTGAGCACGACTTTTTATTTACCTTTAATTATGATGAAAGTTAAGAACAATACTATCATCTCTATTTTTCATGCAAAATGGCAAATATACACTCATATCCATAAATTAAGGAGAATGTAATTTCAGGCAGAGAAAGAGTCAAAAGCAAAGCGAATGTGACTTTTTTGTAAAGCCTTTTTATTAAACAAAAGGTAAAGAGCAAAAAATGCTATATGTTTGATATCAATAAAAAATGCGATTTCTGCTCCGTGAAGTAAACCACTTACCTTGACCAGTAGGCTACCGCGGCCACCAGAAGTTGAGTAACTTGTGATTACATGGATGGGTAATTCAGCACTGTGTATGCAAATTTCAAAGGCATTCTAAAAATTCTACTTCTATTTATGTACTTCCTTATCTTTCTCTTTCAAAAAAATTTTTGCAAAAATATCCAATAATGGTTTTTTATAGATCTTCAACTGACACCTTTCATCAAGATTTTGGAAAGTTATTTAGTTTCTGTCATCTTTTCTCCATTTGATTTCTAAAAACAATGTTTATTTGAGAAATTCGTAGAAGTGCATTATAGGGCGTTTTGTGTGTTTGTTATACTGCATTTAAGTATGTTTTATTTGTTTCGAATGGCAACTTGCGAGTTTGAGATGAATATGCTGTTTGCTTCTATTTTTTTGTTGATATAATCTTTGTTTATAAAAAAAGCGAATAGCATATTTTAAAAGTTTAAAACTTCGAAGTTATGGTTCGCAAGTCAAGAATAACTTTAAAACGAGAAACAAAAAAGAAGTAAAAAAATAAGTAATTTCAATCTTTCCATTAAAAAAAACTATCTTTTGAAACAGAAGTAACAGAGTTCCTAGGAGAAAAATGTAACTATGAATTTTGATATGTCTAAGTGTCATCATTAGTGTTATTAAAATAGTAAATTACCTTATTATGAAGCAATTAAGTAATGCTATTTGGGTGAAGGTTTAAATCTGAAAAAAGTATATTAATTAATGCAAATGATAAAATCTTTCTTCTTTAAACAGTCTGAAATTATTTAGCAAATTAAATTTAGTTGCTTAAGAAATAGTTTCTGGCTTGTTAGTTATCTTCTCCATTCTAGATAATTCTTTAGCACTAAAATCGGCAAATCGTAAACGTTGCCCAGCTCTAATTTTAGTATTTTCATATTAGCAATTTAAGTCACTCTCCATTGAATGAATTAATGAAGGAGAAAAGCGACTCTCACACTGACTCACTGATTAATCACGATATCTCCGGGACTATTAAACCTGCACAGATTTGAGATTTAGTAGGTAGGTTCCCTTCATGGAGTAGACGTCAGCTAAGAACGGATTTTGCAAAGATCGAACCCCAAAGGGCGTTACGGGGGTTTAAGGGGAGTAATAGATAATTATTTCCATTATTAAACTATTAGATGTACAGTCTTGAAACTTGGTACACAGATTTCTTCCATTAAGTAAAGATTTCCTATATAATGATTTTTACGAAAATCAACCTCCAAGGGGCGTTGAGGGTGCTTAAGGGGCGTAATGCATAATTATTTCCATTTTTAAACTATTAGACGTACAGTCTTGAAATTTGGTAAGCGGATTCCTTTCATAGAGATCCGCTACAAAATAAGTTTTGTCCAAATCGACTCCCATATGACGTTGTAGAGAATTAAGGGGCATTATAGGCAATTAACTCCTTTTTTAAACTATTAGACGTAAAATCTTGAAATTGAGTAAGCTGATTCCATTCATTAAGTAGAGGTCCACTATAAGATGGGTTTTGTGAAAATCGCTTCCTAAGTGGCGTTGCGGGGGCTTAAGGGGCGTTATAGATAATTATTTCCATTTTTAAACTATTAGATGTACAGTCTTAAAATTTGGTAAGCGAATTCCTTTCATGGTGTAGAGATCCGCTACAAAATATTTTTGGGAAAAATTGGTCCCCAAGGGTGACTGACGGAAATTAAGGGGCGTAATAGATAAATATTGCCGCTTTTCAACTAATAGACCCACCTGCTTGAATATTAGAGGGTATGTTCCGTTCATGGAATAGAGTTAGTTTTACAAAGAGTTTTTCGAAAACGGACCCCCAAAGGAGTGGGGTTGCAAGGGATTAAGGCATGTTATAGAAAAATTCCCGTTTTTGAATTTAACCCATTTACTTGAAATTTGTTGAGCACGTTTCTGTAATTGAATAGAGTTCCACTAAGAATGAATTTTACGGAAATCAACTCCAGGGGGAAGCGGGGAGAGTTATTGGGGCGTATTGATAGACAAAATTCCCGTTTTCGAACTGCTAAGACTATAATAATAAAATTTGGTTTGCATGCTTCTTTTGTTGAATCGGAATCCGCTAAGAATGTTCTCAACGAGGTATTGATGATAAAAAATTCCGTTTTTGCACTGTTAGATTTAGACTTGAAATTTAGCACGCATATTTATTTTATGGAGTAGAGATCCACTGAAATTTGCTTTGGTGGAAATCCACTTGATTATTAGGTTAAGTGAGCGAAAAAAATCTTTCTACTTCTATTTTAGTTATAAATAGAAATTAGATATTTTAATTTATGTCCTTTTTATATCAAGAGGCGAGAGTTACAGCTATAAATGTATTTCTCAATACAATCGAATTCTTAATGCTAGATATCAATAATTCATATACTATATGTAAACAGTATACATTTATTCAACATCGTGAAATACCCAGTGAAGCGGGTGGGTAACGGCTAGTTTAATAATATTATAATAAATTATTGGAAATATAGATAAAAAATATTTTTAAGTAGCAGTATGTAGACTGAAAAACGCCAGTTTCTTTTCACTTAAAAGATGAATGCAGATGCCTAAAAACTACTTACCTACAGTCTGTTTACTAAAATCACCGTACATCCTTAATCTAGAGGTTCGTCGAGGTTGAGGCTGTATTTTGCACACGCTGCAATTACATGAATGATACCTGGACTCGTGCTCTGAACTTTTTAATTCTGAAAAAAATAAATTGAAACTTAAATTTATAAAAAAATAAAAGCAACTAAAGAGAGAGGCAACATAATTAAAACAGTAAATATTACAATTATCGTATAAAACTGAATGCGTTGGATAAGAAAGATTTCCAAAGGATAGAATATTGGATAATATCAAGAATAAAAATGAAAACAAGTAACTGTCTATTATCATTTTGTATCAAAATTCCTGTACTCAAAATTCTCGAGTGGTACATATCACCAACTTATTCTTCCTTTTTAATCTGTTATCAAGATGTCCATTGCTGTCTAAATCCTATGAACTTTTTTTTACACTATGAGTAACAGTAATTGGAAATACTTGATCTGTTAAGAGTACATGAATGGGTATAAAAGCCTTACACCTCTTATATAAAAATACTTTAGAAATATTCTAAAATATACCGATAGTGGCTCATAAAAATGCCTTTCATATCTCGGGAGTCTTCCTTTCATAAGTTTTCCTACATATCTTTATTACACTTTAGTTATTTACTTAGGTTAGTATTTCATTAGTTACTTACTTCACTTACTTTTTTTTTTCATAAGGGAAGTTCATATATCATTTAATTATTTGTAATCCATTTTTTTCTGGAGATAATAGTAAAAGAAAAACAATGAAGGGGGTTTTTAAGACTTTTGTTAGAAAAAATGTGGGAGATGTAAAAGTTTAAAGTGTGAATTTTAAACTTTTTTCTTCCTTTTTATTGTTGAACAAATCACGTAATTCTACATATTCTTTCTGGCTTTATCTAACTTTTTGTAAACCAATAAAGAATTTTATGCATGTTAATTGTGAGTTTGATCTTAGTTTATGGAGTAAGCCGAATTTCTCAAAGTTATTTCAGTGAAAATCGAAATTCCGCCTACGATAGCTGAAAACATTGTATTGCAAAAGTTGTTGAAACGACTATATGTTTATAATTTTCTTCAGCTTTCAAATCTTCATTTTCCTTTATAACTTTATGTAACTAAAACAAATTGATGATCTTCTGTTGTCGAACTTTTTATCCTGGAATACATACGAAAGACAGATGGACAGAAACATACAAACAAACACAGAAGAATATAGACTTTATTACAGTTGATGATCTCAGCATAGAACAGAAGGAGTGCGTAGCTTTCCATTCGAGACGGAAATCAATTTCAGGCAAAAGTCCGACTTCTTATCCCTTGTTATCAATGCCCAATTCGGAATTCGAACTCGAGCCCACTCAATTGTAAGCCGAGTGTCATAACCACATTACTGGCTGGGTGGCTCCATTTTCTTCTAATGCATACAATAGAACTTTAAACACATTTGTAAAGGGATATGTTAAATAACCTAGAACATATCTTAATATATTTATTTGAGAATATTTACCTTATTTTTTGAAATTGTGCCTGTTTAATTTGTTTTTAATTTTAAACTTCCGCATTTCGTTTTCCATAAATACGGTAACATTAAAAATGTCCTCCCTCTCTGTATAACTAGCTTCAAAAAATTTATTTTATGCCTTTACAATTTCATCCTACTTGATGGAACAGTGTTAAGGTATTTGACTACGTTAAGAACCGTAATTTTCCAAAAGCTTATAAATGGATAGTCACTTAGATAAGAAGTATCACTTAGATAAGAAAATGTATATACAATTGTTTAAAGAATATTATTACAATAAAAAATTATTTAAGTACAATATTTTGACAAAAAATGAATATAGAATGACCCATTTTCAAAATATTCTCCTTTTGTGAAAGATGCTTCTATTACAATAATGTTTTGCCTGCATATAGCTCAGACCTCTGTACAGAGGCTCAACTTGAATTTTTGAAATATATATCTTAGAAGTTGGTTTATCCATATTTTACTAGAACACAGAGGAGAAATTTTAAGGAAAAAAACGCCGATAATTATTTCAATTGGTTGTAACTCTAAAAATAATGTGAATTTTTCAAAAAAAAAAATAGTTCAGACTCTCTGGAAAAGTCTTCACTTTTTATAAACAAAATATTACTTTAAAAACATTTTTTATAAAAGGAAAACATTTTGAAAAAAGGCTATTCTAAGTTTATATTTTTGCCAAAATATTGCATTTAAATAAGTTTTTTGTCGAAATGTTCTTAAAACAATTTTATACCTGTATTCTAATCTTAGTGATACTAAATATCATGAAAACTATCCATTTAAGGGCTTTTTTAAAATCACGGTTCCGAACGTAGTCGGATACCTTAAAAGAATGCTGATATAAAAATTCATTCTTTTGTTACATGTTTAGTTGTACAAAAAATTTCAAGACAATTTTCTTGCTGTTAGTTTGAATTAAGTGTGTGGAAAGCAGCCACGACTAAATTTGTCGATCAGTTGCAGCGAATAATCAATGTAAAACATGGAAAAGTATCACAAGTAAATATTTAAGATAAAACTCAGACTCAGAAGCATCCACCCCTGGAAGTGCTGATAGTGAGAAGGGAAAGGGAAATTTCTATAGGGAAACTTTATACACTGGAGAAATCCCTTGCATCGCCGGGTCACGCAGCTAGTATCATACTAAACTTTGTCGAACTCGGGGCTTTTAAATATCTCGAATTCTTTTCGAGAGAGAGAGAGACTATGTTTTAAAAATATCTAGAGAAAGAATAATGTATAACAATATAAGATATAATAACAAGCCTAGCAGATAATTTTTATATCTGCTAGTCTTGTACTAGCTAACTCTGGATAATTCAAAGTCAAATATAATAAATTCACTTCCTTCAAACGGTCAATTTCTACTTTTCGCCGAGGGACGTTCAGAAGCTCTAAATTCTTGCTGGATGTGTCCATGGATAACATATAATCTTTTTTTTAAAACATGCAGTTTTTTTCATCTATAAGATATCCATAAAATATTGCGAATAAAAAAGGATGATAAAAGAACATAACTAAATATATAGTATTTGCCTGTGAACTAAGGGTCACAACCTATTTATAAAGCTATTAATAGATCCTGCAATACAGAAAAATGGTGAAAAGATGCGACTAATATTGCTTCGAAACGAACGAACCTTTTTATACATGATATATTCCTGGAATGGGTCAATAAATGAGTACCAAGCTTGCTTGGGAACTAACACTGGGGGTTTCACGTCAGACTGATTACTGACAGAAACATCTGCTCATGTACCTCAGTGTCCAAAGTCATGAAAAGTGAGATGGGTACAGTAGGCCTTGCATCTTATGGGCTGCTGTACCACTGAGTTTAGTTGAAATTCCAAGGGTAAATTGAACGTGATATATACATAGTTGACCTCCATGTTCCCAGGACTTAAATACAATGCATTTTACTCGTGATTATGCTCGTGTTCGATACGCTTGTGTTTTCTATGAACCTATCTATCATCGGAATTAGTTATTCTGGACAAATATGATTCCCTTTCAGAGGTCCACTAAGAGTATAACAATTCTTCTTCCGCCAACGAGGAAAAACTATGGATAACACTTAGGCTATGGATAATTTGAACATCATTGTACCAAATAATTGTTACTTTAGTTTCTTTCCTAACAAAAGGTTAACATATAATAAACACAAATGAATAGAGATCTTTTAAATATGTAACAATTATTTTCCATTTTACTGTGTGTGTTCTCTCATTCCCTCCTGCTTAATTGGAGAATTGTGTGTGTATTTGCAAAAGGATCTAGAAACATGCGGAAGTATCAAAATTAATTATTTTGCTAAACGCAGAGATTAAAGAAATTCGTGATAGAAGGAAAAAAAGCACATCATGTTTATAAAAGTAAGATTTTCTGATAATTAATATGGGTCATGGAGCATAAATCAACAATGATGGCTCGCTTATTATTCACGACGATGCTACGTTGTTTATGATTTTTTTTTAATGAAGCACATTTTTAAAATGCAATGTCTTGATTTGTAATACAAAACTTTGATATACTTATCTATTTTCTGTTGTTGTTCTGAAACTGGATTATCTTATTTTTGGTATGAAAAATTCTAAAATTGCTCTTATTTAGGTTCTAGAAAATTCTTACTTAATGTCTGGAATATCGAAAAAATTTTGGGTGTAGGGAAAGTTCTGTTGTTTTTTTTCCTAAAGAAAAAACAAAAATATGTTTTCACCTTTTATATAAAATATCTCCTTTGTTCGTTACAACTGTCTGCCAGTGTTCTGGCAGTTTATTTAAACATTGGAAAAGAAGTTCTCTGTTTTGGAGACAAAGTACTCTTCCAATGCCATTTGGACAGCCTCATTATTTATATATTCGTTTCTATCATTAGTGTACCAATCTAACTTTTTAAAACGGTTTCAGTCGGATCCGAATTCATGCTAAGGATCGACAAAGCATAAAAATGCACGTACAGTGGGTGATCGGTTAACGAACATAATCCGTTCCAAGACTATATTCGCTATCCGAATTGTTCGTTAACCGATCATCGATTCACCATAGACTTCTATATGAAATCGATTAATTCGTTCTGGAGACCCTAAAAATTAAATTTTAAAAAATGTATAATTTCTTAGTAAGTTTTTAGAAAAATAATACATACATGTAGTCTTGCATATTAATCAGTCCTTTTCATTTTTTGCTTATGGGGCGTTGAAAAACATGTCCAATGTCGATTGCTTTTATCTCTTTTTCAGGATTTTCCAGAAGTAATTAATAGCATTGTGGTTGTAAAGATCCCCAACCATACTGACATCAGCTTAGTTTGGGTGCCATTCTAAGACCATTGCTCTGACATACGCCCACTTTTTCAAAAGATCTTTAATGGCAGATGTCGGCATTGGTCCTCTTTCGTCTTCCTCTTGTTCAGAAGGAGACACATTTCGCTGTGTTTCTTGGTGGTGTTCATTCAAAATTTCTTGGAGTTCTTCTGTCGTCAGTTCCTCTTCATGTCCCATTATGAGTTCTTCTTTGTCATCCTCATTCACCTCCAATTCCAGATTTCTAGCGGTTGTCAAAATCTCATCCATAATTTCAGGGGTGTATCCCTGATCACCTCCAAATATGTGTTCGTTGCCTAAACGCAAAAATCTTTCTTGAAAGTGTTCGTTATCCGAATACAAAAATCGTTATCCATGAAACAAAAATCGTTAACCGATTTGTTCGTTAACCGATTTGTTCGTTAACCGATCACCCACTGTATTAAAAAATGACAGTACTTTCACTTACACTCAATAATGCATAAAAAATGGCACATGATCTTTCGAATTAATTTAATGGAGTTATATAGAAAGTGGGACATTTCTCATTTCTAGACAAATAAAGAGTGTTTTTTTCCAGGTATAGAAGTTTAAGTTAGCATTACTTTCCAAGATGGCGACCGATTTAACAGCTGTCAAGTGATTTATTCTCAGTTTGGTTTGGCAATTCATCAAAACGATCACTAAGCAAGGCGTAGATTCGTCGAATGGGCCCAAAACGAGATTGCCGTTGTTCCCGATTTTCATAAGCAAATTTTGTTTAGCGATGAAGCGCACTTCTGGTTGAATGGCTACGTCAACAAACAAAACTGCCGCATTTGGAGTGAAGCTAATCCAAAAGTGTATGTCGAAACACCGTTACATCCAGAAAAACTGACTGTTTGTTGCGCTTTATGGGCTGGTGGAAATCCTTCTTCAAAAACGATGAAGGCCACAACGTTACAGTCAATGGTGATCGGTATAGAGCCATGATTACTAACTTTTTCATTCCTGAATTGAACATTCATGATGTCCAGGAGCTGTGGTTCCAACAAGACGGCGCAACATGTCACACAGCCCGTGCCACAATCGATTTATTGAAAGACACGTTTGGTGACCGCCTAATTTCACGTTTTGGACCTGTGAATTGGCCTCCAAGATCTTGTGATTTAACACCGCTAGACTATTCTCTGTGGGGCTATGTAAAGTCATTGGTCTATGCGGATAAGCCACAAACGCTTGACGATTTGGAAGACAACATTCGCCGTGTTATTGCCGATATACGGCCACAAATGTTGGAAAAAGTCATCGAAAATTGGACGTCCAGATTGGACAACATCCGAGCCAGCCGGGGCAGTCCCATGCCAAAAATCATATTTAAAATGTAATGCCACAAGATTATCTTTCGAATAATAAAAAATTCATGTCAATCGAATAATACATCGTTGTTTTATTGCAATTTAAAGTTCTATACCTCTAAAAAAACATCCTTTATATATTTTGCAAAATTCATTACTTACTGATCTGAGATATATCTTGGGACTTGAGGCATTTTATGACGCTTTGAAGTCCCTCCTTGACCGGTACGTGGGACAGAGTTCCAACACTCACCACCGCCTCCGAACCTGTGTCCAAATGTCCATATAATGGTCCCAAATTTGCGAGAGGTGTTGGCGCAGCCATTGTCACAGGGAAAACTTTACGGGATATCTGTTCGTGACCCCACACTCTCCACATATCCCGGATTACGGGATCAATGCCTGGACTCTAAAATACAGACAGCGCAGAAATAAAAATAAATATCGAATTTTTTACATTGCATTTTTAAGAGGGAGAGATTTGTTCATATTTATAATAAAAACTAACAACAAATTAGGAATACATAATTATCAATTAAAGCATTTTCAATTAGAGAAAATCCAATTGAAAGCAAAATGATATTTCAGGTAAATAAGAGTCATTTATCCACCTGACCGGAACATCTGCTCTCAGCGAACGAGATCATGTAAACTGTGATGGTCCCAGTAGGCCTCGGGGTAAGTTTAGCAAAATTGAATACTTCATTCGTTTACAGCACATTCCCTCATTCCTTCTCAAAAGTTTTAAATTGTTCTTCTAAAATGAAACCCAGTGGCCGAGTGGCAGCGTATCGCGCTTCCATGCCACAGGACAGGGGTTCAAACCCCTGGCTGGAGAAGGTCGACTCATTTCTTCAGTGGGTCAATAAATGAGTACGAGGGTGGACCATCCCATCGCGTCAGACTGACCACTTGACCGGAGCATCTGCTCGGGCATCTCATCACCCAAAGTTACGAAAACTGAGATAGGCACAGTAGGCCGTGGCCTTTCAACTGTTGTGCCACGGAGTTTTAGTTTAGTTTCTTCTAAAATGATGTTAAAGGAATCACAGTTAATTAATTAATGGCAAAAATAATAGCAAAGTAAATTAAAACCTTAAGAAATCATTAGAATTTTTTTTCAATGTAGACAAACATTTTATCACTGAAAAGAATTTCCGATGATTATAAGTCATACAATTAGTTCAAAAATTACATGAATGAAACTCATAATACTTCAATACATTTTTTTTCCGGCTGCAAATTGTCAGAGAAATTTGATGAGAAAGGAATTTTTTGAGTTGTGGTTTAAATGTCTGTCTATAATAGTTGTACTGAAAATAATGTAAGAGAATACAACAAATATGATCCAAACTTAACTGCAACAGGATAAGTTGTTATTTATAAAGATCGGAATACATCAATTGAGTGCCAGAATTGGTGTAATGATTTAAATGCAAAGTGTTCATTAGCATTTCATTTGAGTCTTTTTTAATATGAGCACCAGAAATACAGACAAATCTTCAAGGAACTCTTCCAGATTACTGAAAATCCATCCTATAGAAGGGCTGGTGTACCATAAATCTGTTGAGGCTCAGACCTGTCATATTGGTGAAGAAATTCGAGGAGTGGGGAGCTAGTTCAACTGTCGACCTCATCATTTCAGCGCGACTCAAAATTACTTGGATTGTCACCAATGGACTCGATTCATCTGACGTCATAATCACATGATAGGACGCTAAACAAATAGCCACTTGTTTCATTCGTGTTTGATTCATCGAGTATTTTGGCGGCATCTTCATATTTGTATCTACTATCATACAACAAAGTGAAAAACTCTAGCGTATTAAATTGCCATAATGACTGTAGGATGAAAAATTTTTTTTTGGTTTCCACAGAAGAATCAATATTTATTTAAAAAATGGATACAAAATTTATAGGTCGAACAAACTTCAAACCATCTAACTATTCATCAGTATGTTCCGATCATTTTGAAGAAGCATGCTTTATGTATCATCCTTTCACCAACGGAAGGACATTAAAACCAAATTCAATTCTTACAAAATTCTGTTTTTTCGAGTCACCCAATCTACCAAATCTACCCAAAGAATTTTGCAGTGAAAGAATAAATCTTCAGTGTCACAGAAATTAAAAGACGTCCCAAAAGACATTTAACTGAAATGTGAATAATTTTTAATAATTTCGGTACTTATGTATTATCGCAACAATCGTCAGCGTTCAAGATAACTCGCCAGGTTGGCGACTCCGATTTCGTATGCGTCGTATGCGCTGCATTGACAATCATGTACTTCGTTTCATATAATGTCTCCAATAGGTTGCGATAATACGTAAGTACCATTATTTCCTTTTCAATATTTTTTGTTTTTATCAAATACAGCAACGATATTTAAAGTTTTAAAAACAGTCTGGAATATTTTCCGAGCATTTTGAATTCAAAGAATTTTAATTTTGCTGACATAAAGAAATATGTAAGTAAAGTATAATACGCGCACGCGATTAGCTGTTATTGTTTACTTGATAATCATGTTATAATCGGCAAATGATCGCTGGGCCCTGTGATGATGAATCAACCCCATAGCATTCGTTTATTTTCGAACTGTTGTGTCAATAAACGAACAATCAACAATTAAAACTAAAAATTGCTAACCCAGCAGGGCTATAATGAACTCAAGTTCTAGCTAGATTAAATTATTATCTGGTTATTTCTGAAGATATAACTTGCATATATAAAAGAAATATTAATGCAAAAGTTATTTTCATCTATCAATGTGAATAAAATAATGCTGAACTTTTGATGTCTCTTTGAATAATACTTGAATACTGAATTCTTCATAGGGAATGCAATTATATAACGAAAAATATTATTAATTTTTATTAAAAAAATCATCAGTTGAAATATAATGAAACAAATTTCTATAGCAATTAAAATTCTTAAGTTGGAATTTTAATATATACTTTGCAAAAAAAAATCTTTTCGACGTTTTATGACTCATTTCTATAATTGATTTTTTGATTAGTGCTAATGATTTTGACGATACCTTACCTTTTACACAGAATATACTTTATACTTTTTGCTTATTTTTTTGTTTAACTAGAATCTCTATAGCACTGCAATAAACGTATTTTATTTTTAATTTAGTTTTAAATGTACTTAATCTTCAATTAGGGTTACATTGTTTAATTCTTGTAATAATTTTAAACTTTTCGAATAAATTAAACTCAGATGATTTTTTAACTTATTTCAAGCATTTAACGAAATATCGTTTAAATTTATAGTACATTATCTTTGTTTCTTTTTTTTATTTTTAAGTACTCCGTTGCTTATCCTCAAAATTATTATATCTTATTCCTCATGAAATTTTATACGTAAAAAACGCTGCATTATATTCTTTTCAAGCATTACTCCATAAATGACAAAGTCATATTTCTATACAGAAAAACATTTCATGTATAAATTATACTCTACTATTGCCACACGCATACATACGCGTGAGTTTGTGTATAAGGTAAATTAAAAAATAATCTAACCGGGAAAGTGATATATGTATATTACAGATTATTATATATAACATACCATCTTTATATATATATGTCTAGCTCTAAATTTTAATATTTAATTTTTTTTATTACATTTCTAATAAAACTGGATTCAAATAAAATTTTTTAAAAGTCTTCATTTATTACAGAACCATAAACCTATTTGTTAAAATAGAATTTGTTTGTATAAACTATATATATTGCTTAGAATCAGTGGCGCACACAAGGGGTGGACCACCCAAAGCCCTTAATTTTTTTCCGATTGATTATAATTCTAAGTATACAGAACGTAAAATTCAATTAAGTAAAGAGTGTTTTTTTCCAGGTATAGAAGTTTAAGTTGGCATTACTTTCCAAGATGGCGACCGATTTAACAGCTGTCAAGTGATTTATTCTCAGTTTGGTTTGGCAATTCATCAAAACGATCATCAAGCAAGGCGTAGATTCGTCGAATGGGACCAAAACGAGATGGCCGTTGTTCCCGATTTTCATAAGCGAATTTTGTTTAGCGATGAAGCGCACTTCTGGTTGAATGGCTTCGTCAACAAACAAAACTGCCGCATTTGGAGTGAAGCTAATCCACAAGTGTATGTCGAAACACCGTTACATTCAGAAAAACTGACTGTTTGGTGCGCTTTATGGGCTGGTGGAATCCTTCTTCAAAAACGATGACGGCCACAACGCTACAGTCAATGGTGATCGGTATAGAGCCATGATTACTAACTTTTTCATTCCTGAATTGAACAATCATGATGTCCAGGAGCTGTGGTTCCAACAAGACGGCGCAACATGTCACACAGCTCGTGCCACAATCGATTTATTGAAAGACACGTTTGGTGACCGCCTAATTTCACGTTTTGGACCTGTGAATTGGCCTCCAAGATCTTGTGATTTAACACCGCTAGACTATTTTCTGTGGGGCTATGCAAAGCCATTGGTCTATGCGGATAAACCACAAACGCTTGACCATTTGGAAGATAACATTCGCCGTGTTATTGCCGATATACGACAACAAATGTTGGAAAAAGTCATCGAAAATTGGACGTCCAGATTGGACTACATCCGAGCCAGCCATGGCAGTCATATGCCAGAAATCATATTTATAATGTAATGCCATAAAATTATCTTTCGAATAAAAAAAAATCCATGTCAATCGAATAATACATCGTTATTTTATTGCAATTTAAAGTTCTATACCTCTAAAAAACACCCTTTATTTGTTATTAACGATTAATTTTATTAATAATGCTAATTATTTATTCAATAATTAGTTTTTACCTTGTTTTGTTCCCGAAAATCGACACAATCACAACGAGCATGATACAAGAAAGGTGAACTTTAGATCCCGGACCCTCCCTTGAAAAATTTCTGTGTGCGCTACACTGCTTAGAATATATATATAAAGAGAAAATATTTTTATATATTTTATTTATTTTTACTCTGAGATCCTATATAGTATATTATTAAAAATATATTATTAAAAATCTAGTAAATTGCTTAAATCCAGAGCTTTTTATTTTATTATAATTTGCCTAGTAAAACATTGGTATGTTTTTAATCTATTTTTTTGAATAATTAATTTTATGCACAGGAGTTGGATTGATTGAATATTAACGTCGTCCTGTTCAGCTACACGAGGGCTTTAGGCGACGGACCACGTAATTTTGAGCCATGGTCAAGTGACGTGGACGAAACCTGAGCTGGCACCCCCCTCTCCTAACTTACCACAACACACCAACGGGAGAACGTTCCAGCTCTGAAAGATTTAACGTGCATCGCTGCCCTACACTGCGGGTCGTTAGTAGTACTGGGCTCGAACTGGTGACAAAGCAAGCCACGATCCGATACCAATACCACTCGGCTACCGCGGCCACCTCAGAAGTTGGAGGTAGGAGTAATAAAACTGGTTAACGACTTAGCTCTAAGCTTGAACCCTCAATTTTAATTTTTTGTTTCTTAAACCACTAGTTTGAATCAATAGTATATGCTTATATATAATACTTTAAAATATTTAAAAAAAAGATTTAAGTGCATTAGTATTACCTTGAACATCATGTCGATCTTTTTGAAATCTAAGATAGAGCACGCTGTGGATTGCAGAAGTTCGATGAGAGAAAGAAAATAGCTGGGATCAGTCGTTGTTAAAGACCGGATTGCTTCTTGTGTGTTTCTTCTGAGAAACTCG
This sequence comes from Trichonephila clavipes, assembly GCA_019973935.1. NCBI lineage: Eukaryota > Metazoa > Arthropoda > Arachnida > Araneae > Nephilidae > Trichonephila > Trichonephila clavipes. The sequence goes on from BMAU01016147.1 coordinate 78,158, forward strand.
GGATAGGATAGAAGGCAAGGTCTTAAAATTTTTTCCTGTGAATTTTTCAAAAAAAAAATTAATATATTCAAATCTTCTGAAAGGTTTAAGGTATCCGACTACGTTCGGAACCGTGATTTTTAAAAGCGCATAAATGGATACTTTTCATGATATTTAGTGTCACTTAGATTAGAAAAATGCATAAAATTGTTTTAAGAACATTTTGATAAAAAAAAATTATTTAAATACAATATTTCGGCAAAAAATTAACTTAGAATAATCTTTTTTCCAAATATTTTCCTTTTGTGAAAAGTACTTCCATTAGAATAATATTTTGCCTGTATATAGCTCAGACCTCTGTTCAGAGGCTCAACTAGAATTTTTGAAATATATAACTTAGAAGTGGGTTTATTCATATTTACGACAACAGAGGGGAGCAATTTTAAGGAAAAAACGCGAATAATTATTTCAATTTGTGGTAACTCTGAAAATAATGTGAATTTTACAAAAATTCTAGTTGAGCCTCTGTAGAGAGATCTGAGCTATATACAGGCAAAATATTATTATAATAGAACCATTTTTCACAAAAGGAGAGCATCTGGAAAAAAGTTTATTCTAAGTTAATTTTTTGCCTAAATATTATATTTAAATAAAAAGTTTTGTAAAAATGTCCTTAAAACAATTTTATGCATATATTCTAATCTGAGTGACACTAAATATCATGAAAATTATCCATTTATGATCTTTTTTTAAAATTATGTTTCGGAACGTAGTCGGATACCTTAAGTAAAGGTATAACAAAATATTTTTAAACAGACATGGAATATTTTTTAATTTTCTAGTAGTGAAGTAGTAATATAACAAGGCGAAGCATACACACAATAATCTACCTTTATCGAATTAAGTTAATATAGAATTGTTGATAAGAAGTTAATATAGAATTGTTGGTAAGAAGTTAAGTTAATATAGAATTGCTGATAAGAAGTTAATATAGAATTGTTGATAAGAAGTTAAGTTAATAAGAATAATTGTTTTCATCAGATAGTTTGAAAATATTAAATATTGAACTAAATTTTCTTTTGTGAAAACGAAACATAACGAAAACTTCCAATCTTTCCGCATGGCTAGAAAAATATTTGAAAATAGTACTGGAAAACCTTTTCTACAAAATATTTTTCTCTTATATGTATTTTTTGATAAATAGAACTGATATTTTTAGAATATGGATTGTTATATAAATATCAGACAGACATAATTTTTTTTCTTCTGTTACTTAATAATATAAAAGAAAGTATTAAAATTAAATTTTAAAAGATGAAAGTAGTAAAAATATTTCTCAATGGAAATGTTTAAGTGCTTTTAATAACGTTTTATTTCTTAAACTAGCAAACAAAAAATCCCGTTTTAATACACAATATTTCAGTTTTCAATTCCTAGAAGAAAATGACAATATTAATAATTACTATAAATACAATTAAAATGAATCTCGTTCGTTTATTTAACAAATTTTATTTAAATAGGCAACTTTTATTTACCCTAAAATAACATCTTAGGAACTTAATTTTGAAAAATCTTATTTTATAAGAAAAATCCATTTTATGGAATTAAATCTAGGGTTTTTTTCTTGTAGAGCCAATTTTACTTTCATACATTGACAAACCAGTGCTTGAGCTTTTAAAATTTTAAATAATACTTATAATTTCTTTTTGAATTGTAATGTAAAAATAACAAATAATTACGCCATAGAAAAAATTTGATATTAATATTACCTCAAATGAAACAATATTTTTGCTTTATAATAGCATTAAAATCAATATATTAAAATTTTAAAACTATGTACTTTAATGATATTAAAAGTAGAATAATTTCAGAGGAAAAAGAGAATTTATGACTCCGAGAGATATTTAATATTAAAAATGTAGACATAATTTAGCACAGAATAAAAATAATCTGTGAGTAGAGAAAATTTTATTCTGAGAAGGACTCGGAGAAAAAAATTGTAGTATATTAAAAAAATAGAAAATTTGTATAGAAAAAAATTGTACACACATAAATAAAAAAGTTCTTTATTTTCGTAATAAGATCCCAAATTTTAAATTCTTTTTATTTCACCAACTTAATATTAAATAAATATCTTTTAATGTAATAAAATAAATGTTAAATTAAAACGAATAATGTAAAACACTACCAAATCATAGCAGTATTTGGTTTTGATTTATTTTAATGCTTAATCGTACCAAGATGAATATACCAGTCAAATAAAGGATTAATTTAAAAATCACGTGACAAAAATCATAGTTTCTTTACTTTAAGATGCCCGACTACGTTCGGAACCGTGATTTTGCAAAAGCGCATAAATGAATAATTTTCATGATATTTAGTGTCACTTAGATTAGAATATATGCATAAAATTGTTTTAAGGACATTTTGACAAAAAAATTTATTTAAATACAATATTTTGGCAAAAAATTAACTTAGAATAATCTTTTTTACAATTGTTCTCCTTTTGTGAAAAATGGTTTCTATTATAATAATATTTTGCCTGTGTATAGCTCAAACCTCTCTACAGAGGCGCAACTAGAATTTTTGAAATATATAACTTAGAAGTGGGTTTATTCATATTTTACGACAACAGAGGGGAGAAATTTTAAGAAAAAAACGCCAAAAATTATTTCAATTATTCGTAACTCTGAAACTAATGTGAATCTTTCAAAAATTCTAGTTAAGCCTCTGTAGAGAGGTCTGAGCTATGTAGAGGCAAAATATTATTATAATAGAACCCTTTTTCACAAAAGGAGAACATTTGGAAAAAAGATTATTTTAAGTTATTTTGCCAAAATATTATTCTAAATAAATTTTTTTGTCAAAATGTCCTTAAAATAATTGCATGCTTGTATTCTAATCTGAGTGACACTAAATATCATGAAAATTATCCTTTTATGCGCTTTTTTAAAATCACGGTTCCGAACGTAGTCGGATACCTTAAATCTGTGTACAATATGGCCTTATTTCCAGAAAATTTTTGGAATGCAACCCAATTAATATGTCCATCGGTACATTAATTTGAGCTATACACACTACTTAATAAACGCTTTAAGAGTAAACTTAACTTTAAAAGCAAATATTTATATATATGTATGCCGTTTGAAAATCAGTAGGTAATAAATCGAATTGTATTATGCCATAAATTGCTTATGCATCACTTTTCTTACAGTATATATAGAAGAGAACACAATATATATAAATTTAACTATACCTTCACTAGTTGAATCATTTGCTCCGGACTTTTTCCTGGAAAGGAATGACAAAGATTTTCAGCTTGAAATTCATTTATCGTTTCAGCACAAATATCCAACACCAGTTCTTTGTATTTACTATTCAGTTCTGCCACCATCAACTGTATAAATGAAATAGGAAATACACATATATATTTATGCCATTTACTAAAATTGCTTTAAACAAAATCTATCGTTTCTTACCGGTAACTTCCAGAAATCATGCGTCACCTTATGCTCTATAAGCGTTCTTATAAGACTCTGGAAATGACGGCACACACCTTCTGTTGTGTCTCTTTGGTAGAGCGTTAGCATTACTACCGGTAGGCTGCTTCTAGCACAAGGTCTGTAAGAAACAAATTAAAAGTTACTTATTCAATTTTCTGGTAGAGTTAATGAACTCAAATATCAGCAAAATGTGTAGTTCTATTATTATTATTTATTTTGATGATTAATAATCCAAAAAAAGATCTTCAAGCCTCAGTGGCGTAATGGAGCACATTTACCCCCGGCAAAGTCAGGTTTTGGGCCCCCTACAACAGCGCCCCCCAAATACGGGGTTGTATGTTATGCCACTGTCGAGCTTACTAGCAATTAATGAGTTCAAATAACAAAGGGGAGAAAAAGAAAATGGAGGTGCAATATATATAGAGAGAGAGAAATCAATTGTTAATTTCTTTTGAGAGAACAATTATATATGAAAGAAGGTGCGTTTGAAGATGATTTCATTTCACATTCTTAAGAAATAGCATTTAAGGTATCCTTTTGAAAATAAATAAGCCTCCAAAGTTTCTTTTATTGCGAAAAGTTTGCTGTAAATATGTTTTTGCTATAGTCTTCGGTATAAGCCATGTCGTTAAAATAATTGTGTTCATATTCTCTGATGTTAAGGGGAGAGGGGGTGGTAGAAATAGCTTAAGCTTCTCAAATATTATTTGTCATAGAGCTCAAGAAATAATTTAAAAAACTTACTACAAAATTAGTTACTATATTTTTTTCTGTAAAATATTTACTATGCTATGCCTTAACATTTAATTCCAAATGTTGTCTTTTACTGATTATTTTACAATTGCAGATTTTTTTTTATCTATTCACCTTTCTCACTTTCTATAGCAATCTTTTCTTTTTTTTTATCTTTTGTAACATGGTTTTAAGTTTTAGTTGATACAGTACACTGGAGATATATTAAAAAAACATAGACTCTATTTTACAGTTAAAAGTTCAAACTAAAATTGTAGTTGCACTTACTTATTTAGTTGTGGAAGTATAGTAACGTAAGTCTGAAATCCATGCACAACTTCTAAGCACTCGTCGAAGAAAAGGACTGATGAAGCTGAGGAAGCAGGGTTTGATTTGGTTCCGGGATCTGCTGATGTTTCACTCCTGCCTTCTGTTTCACAAAAAGACCGCAGTGTTTCCTCCATGAATGGGAAAGCAAATGTTATGTGCTGTTTACCAGGGCGGATGGAGAAGCTCTTGATCGCCTAAACAGATTTTTAAAAAATTTAATTTATTAAAATTCTTATTCTAATACAAATTTGATTTGTAATAGCGAGAGTTAAATTTTAAATTACCATAAAAAGAGCGTATTATTACATTCGTGTTTTTATGTTAATATTCAAAGATAGAGATCAGGAACGTAATCTAATAAGTAGAAATTCGCGAATTATAAGATACAAAGTTAGCTATTCAAGAGAAGCTGATGAGTGGATTCCTTCCGATGTTTGAAACTGTGTGGTCGTACCTCAAAACTGTCTTTTAAAATTTAGGTAATATTTATTATTTTATATTGAGTGCAATAGTTAATTTCGTCCCTATTGTATATATTTACTTTCGAAATTACCCGAGATTGGTTTAAATAAAGTTATTGAGTTTTACAATGTCTATTAATCATTCACCTCCCAAGGCTAATTCGAGTTCCTGTTCATCTCAAATGCCAGAAGAAACTCGGTAAACAGAGAGAGGGGCAATGATGAACGAACGAGAATACAGACAGTACGAACTTTAAGTGTTGTTTGTTTCGAAATGATATTCGTAATACAAAGTGAAACCACCAACAAATCAGTAGATTGTAAGACCACCTAGGACAATACGACATCAAGTATGTTCAGGTAATGAAAATATGGATAGACAGTTCATCTTTTGAACACGACAGGGGTATTCCAAAAGCGTCCAATCACATCCCATATGTATACTATTGATGAGAAATCAGAGGAGAGATTTGCAGCCAGGGAATCATCTGTATATCTTGCAAAGCCCTTTAGTTGAGGCGTGCAGTATGAAGTAGGGCATTATTTTGCTGCTAAAGGGCTTGTAGCAAGCCTTCCCCCTAAGAAAGGGGAGGATCACTAGTCACAGCACATCATTCACGCATCGTTGAGCTGTCATACTAACGTAGATACGAACCATAGCATGCTATGGTAGGCGTTGCAGTCCCAAACCATAATGCTGAGTTATCAAGCGATCCACAGATTCGATAGTCTTTTTAATGAATGTTATGAGTGCAGGTACTAGCGATCAATCAAGGGTAATGGTTCTCGTCGACTTGAGAACAACAAGAGTGTCCTGAACGTGCTGCAATAGGAAGGATGAAATGGCTCACGAGTTCGCTACTGTTTGTCGGTGAATGCGTCGATAGAAGCGTGTTGAAATCAATCTGGCTTCACCGGCATCTTACCAAACTTGCCACAACTTTTTGTGCTTCAATTATCTTTGCCACAAACAGTATACTATGGACGTGTCTAGGCAAATGAAAGCTGATATTTGATGATGAGACCTGATTTCCCTTCTCAGTCCAAATAACATGCCACTTGTAGAATCGTTCGTCTGTGTTAAAATTGCCTCTGTTAGTGGCATCCTTGCATTCTCTGCTGTTAAACATGTTATCTGGAAAAAGGAAAGAAAATTTCTGCGAGGATTTCCCTTATCAAAATAACAGATATTGTCCATTTTGCAGGCTCTTTCCCCTATATTCTATTCAACGCATATAAGAGAGCTACGCATTTCATATCATTTTCATTCCGCAGTAAAGTGCAGGTATTCTGATATTTGTATAATTTTCTGGTCGGTAGTTCTTTCTGTTACATTTTCAATGTCATGTTCTGTATGTATAAGCGTGTGGGTTTTTTCCTACATATGACATAGCTTCCGTTCGAATTTTGAAATCTAATCGAAATAAAGTGTAGATAAACATAGAAAAGTGATCAAAAAGCTCATATAGAAATGTTAAGGATATATTTTTGTAGAAAAGGAGATAAATACATACATTCTCAAGTAGTTCATTTGAAGGTTTTACTGCAATTAGAAATAAGAAAAAAAGAATTTTACTCACTTGTTGAACATTGTCTGGTAAACAACCTACAAGTGCCATAGTCAACATGATGAATACAACCACAAGGTGCTAAAAGGAATCCAAAACCAGAAAATGTTTGTTAATAAATAAATAAAATACTTGATTTAACATGCATTCTTAGATTAAATAAATTAATTAAATTAATGTTTCACACACATGTGACAATTTGAACTCTGTAGTGTCGAACCTCGCTACAGAGAATACTGTCAACGTTTTCCCTACTCCTAATTGAATTCTTTTATAATTAATGTCATTCTAAATGCTTATAATGAATGAAAAAAGTCCGATTATAATGATTGACATTTCCCTTGCACAGGTTTTTTCCCAGTATTTTCAAAAGTAATTTTTCACCCGAAGATCCCGAATGATTCTAATTTAATTCTTAATCTTCCGTCTGAAAGATCAATCTCACTCTTTGATAATAATAATACTCATTTAATATTATTCATGACTATCTCTCTCTATATATAAAAATGTTTTTCGTAATACTGTAATAAATTTATTACGTGCTATCGCAACAATGACAACCCCAATTTCGTATGTGTCGTATGCACTGATTGGCAACCAGGTGCTTAGTTTCTTCGTTTCGAGACAGCGCAATATTGTAGTTCTTGAAGAAAAATATTGCAATGATGGCCTAAACTGGAATCGTTGCGAGAGAAGAAAAGTGCTGTCTCATACGAAGACTTATTAACAATCAACGGAACTAAATACTCAACTTTCCAGAAAGCTGCAAGGGCTGTGCAGGTTTATCAAAACAGGAGGATTTCATTAATGAAGTGTTGGACGATGCAATGAAGAGGAGCACCATTAATAAATTTTAGGAGAAAAGAACAAATAAATAGAACTACATAAAACACGTAAATTACAGTTTTGCAATTCGAACAATGAAAATCTACAGTTTCATTTTAGATTTACTTTTACTTTTCCTTAGATGACTTTCTTTTTGTCTTAAATTGAAGCCTATGTTTATTGTATTTTTCTTTTGAGACGTTTATAAAAATTGGTTGAATGAAAAAAAAACAGTCTACTATTTCCTAGTGTGTCTCCGAGAGTTTGATTTCTCAGTTAATTAAATATATCAAAATCAGACTTCCCAAACTTACAACCGCCATCTTTTAAAGGAACTTAATATCCTATTATTGAGTTTTGGAACTTTGTAATCGATGAAAGAAAAGAAGTAAATACAGTGAAAATCGTTTAACACGAAACTGAGGAGACTGAAAGATTTTTTCGTGTTAAAAGATATTGCGGGGAAAAAAAACTCTCATATATTCAACAAAATTAAATTTAATAGAGTTACTTTTATTTACATAGATATGTTCAAACATTTACATAATTTGCTTTCTTTTTTAATTATTGTTGATAATGTGTAGTTAACAATACTAAAATCTTTAAGGAATTTCCGTTTTCATCTTCCCCTGAGCTTTTTATCATTGTGCTCGTAAAAAAATTGTTGTAAAATAAAAAACAAAAAAGTAATATATAAAAAAAATTTAAGTCAATTCCTACTTAGATCAACAAAGAAAATTTTTATTTTAGCTACTTTTTATTAAATAGTTACAATTAATACAAATATGTATATACATATGACAGAATCACAACATAAAGTGGTAATTAATTTTTATTAATTAGCATTAAAGTATCGTATTGTCATCCAAAACAATCGTGTATATAAAATTTTAGTTCAACTGAATGCTTTAAAACGTGAGAAAAAACCTTTTCAAGTTTTGACTCAAGTCGCCAAAATGGTCGTAAAGTCGCCAAAAAGGCCGACGTGGCCAACGTGGCTGTATTAGTAATTCTTTAAATAATTAGTTTTAATCAATAAATTTTTATTAATTATAATTAAATTATTGTAGTGTCATCTAAAATAATCATGTATATAAAATTTCAGTTCAATTGAGCGCTTTAAAATGCATTTTATTAACGATTAAAAATTCCACCAAGATAAATAAATAAATAAAGATTGTGAGTTAATAGTAGGAATTGAATAAAACGCGAACCACAAATTCACTGATTTTTACTCACACTGCGATGTCTTCGTCACCGAATTCCAAAGCTAACTAATGAGAGATGAAATGTTTTTATGTGGCGTTTATAGAGGTGGTGGGGGAAAGTAGCTTAGAGATATACAAAATTGACTCGTGTCACTCTGAGGGTGTTTCAAAGCCAAGTATCTTTCTTTCTATGAAACATGTGAAACCACCTCTCCTTTATTTGACACTCCTCTTAAATCTCGCCTGAGCGGCTGGTGTTTTAAGTATTTTGTTCGTTCTCGGAAGAGAAATCTTTTCGTGTTAAACAATTTTCGTTTCGTGATAAGAAAAAAGAATGCATGAAAAAACAAGTAGTTTGTCTGGACCGTTGTATTATATCGTGTTAACCGATATTTCGTCCTAAGGTATCCAACTACCCTAAAATTGTTTATTTTGCCAAAAATTAAAAAAAAGTTATGCTTTTATTTTATACACCATCTTATTAGCTTTATAAAAATACCAAGCTTATTATTTTGCATTCACTGGGACAAAAACTACAAGTGTTTTAGTAAAAGCAGATGCCACTAATTTAAAATGCGTTTTATTCGAAATGAGCTTTTTCCCTTCAATGATCAAACAGGGACAGCGATTGCGCAAAATGTTTTGAAAATAATTAACTGAAATTTTTTTTGCATGTTCTGTATAATAGTAGAAGTGTTTTATAACCTTCAGATTTATCAATCACTGTTTTATTACAAAATTTTCAATCTCTTATGTGAATATGATCACTGTTTTTAAAAGCAATTTCTGATAATTATCAAGATAAAGTGCTCTAGTTTTTGGAAAAATTAAAATATCTTATCCTGAAGGTTATTTCAAAAATGAATATCAAAGCAAAACACATCAAAATTGAAAATTTGTTCATAAATTTTTTGTACAGATTGTAATTTTTTATAAATTTTTACCCATTTTATTCCATTTTAGTAATAATAATTTCTTTTCGCTTCTTAATTTTAGCATATTTTCCTTCAAATGTACGAAATAAATCGAACCCCCCCCCCCAAATAATCTCAATAACTCCATTTTTTTGAAAAAAAAGTTGTCGCTAGTAGTCGGATACCTTAAGAGAGTTTTCGCATCAAACGTATTACAATGTGTAAGTCTTATCAACTATTCTAGGCCAATGGTTGGCAAACTTTTGTAGAGATGAGCCAAGAAGTAAGGAAAACAAAATAGCTGAGAGGTATCAATGAACTATATACAGTGGCGCACACAAGGAGGGTCCTGGGGGTCCGGACCCCCCCCAAAGCCTTTGATTTTTTCCCGATTGATTATAATTCTAAGTATATAGTACGTAAAATTTAATTAAATATTTGTTACTAATGATTAATTTTATTAATTAATGCTAATTTTTCATTCAATAATTAGTTTTTTACTGTGTTTTGTTCCCGAAAATCGACAAAATCCAAAGGAGCATGATACAAAAATGGAGAACTTTTGATCCCGGCCCCCTTGAAAAATTTCTGTGTGCGCTACTATATATATATATATATATATATATATATATATATATATATATATATATATATATATATATATATATGTACCGGGTGGGCAAACAGTCCGTAAAAACTTTAAAAATTCATAAAATCCGGAGAAATGAACGAAAATATAAACTGTTTGCAGGATCAGCATTAGTATGTCACGGGATTTTTTTAAGCTAGAAAAAAAAATAGTTCGAAAATCATCCGGTAGGTGGCGCTGTTACAAGCGTCTGTGGTGTAAATATGCAAATTAGACGGCTATAAAAACCTTTGCTCTCAATGAATCCACATTCATTTCCCCATTACATACAGTGAATGTGAACAAGGATGCTCAGTGCGCCGGATAAGGCTTTGTTGGTGAAGTTATTTTACATGAACGAGGAATCAGCGACCATTGCCTTGCGTAAATTTCGAGTTCAGTAAAATGTGAAGAGTGGAAAAGGTCCTTTAACACCTGCAGGTCTTTTAAAGCTTGTTAAACGTTTTGAGGAAACTGGAAAGTAGGAGGATCAAGCACGAGCCGGACGACCATGCTTGAAAGAAGCACGTGCACCCTGCATTGCTATCGAAATGGAAGCGATTGCGTCCGAAGCAGCTTCAGGGACCAACAGTGCTCGTGAAGCTGCCAGACGATTGGGCTTACCACCATCCGCAATATTCTTCGTCGAATCCTCCAGCTGTACCCATACAAACTGCAATCGTGCCATGAACTTTTGCCAGCAGATACCGCACAGAGGGAAGCATTTGCGAAGTGGGCCTTCTCTAAAAGGGAACATGACATTTCTCGCTTCATGGTGACGTTAACCATAACTGTCCCATTTGGGCGACCTCTAATCCACGTGAGTACACACAGAAGCCATTGCATCCCCCAAAAGGGACAGCATGGTGTGGTTTCACGGGTTCATTTATCATAGGACCCTTCTTTGAAACGCAGTGACCAGTAAATGGATGGATAACGGAAGCGGTAAATGCTCAGCGTTATCTAACGCTTCTGCGGGAGACTGTCGTGCCATGTTTAATTCAACGAGGTCAGATTGCGAATGTCACGTTCATGCATGATGGAGCAACCAGTCACACTGCTAACCCGGTTAAGGCATTCCTGATACAGACGTTCGGGGAAGACAGAATCGTTAGCAGGCGCTGGAGGTACCCATGGCCTCCTCGGTTTCCAGATTTAACACCAGCAGACTTCTGGTTGTGAGGATATTTGAAATCTCGCGTGTATCTATCCGGTCCATCAAGTCTGTCGGAACTGAAAGATGCGATCCGCAGAGAAGTATCCTCCATACATCCGGACGGGTTGCACTCTGCCGTTGCTGGATTTGTCACTCGCCTGGAATGTCTTCTCCCCTGTGGTGGTGGTCATGTGGTGTAATAAAGTTGTGAAAGTTTTCTGTTCATTATGTATGCATTGTTTCTTTCATTTGCGTACATCAACGCCACCTACCGGATGATTTTCGAATTATTTTTTTTCTAGCTTAAAAAAAATCCCGTGACATACTAATGCTGATCCTGCAAACAGTTTCTATTTAAGTTCATTTCTACGGATTTTATGAATTTTTAAAATTTTTACGGACTTTTTGCCCACCCGGTATGTATGTATATATGTATGTATATATGTATGTATATATGTATATATATGTATATATGTATGTATATATATATATATATATATATATATATATATATATATATATATATATATATATATATATATATATATATATACCGAGGTGTCCAACCATCCTCCTTTTATAAGTTCTGTTCTCCTCGAAAAGTGTCGTCCTGCTTGTCCTCCATTTAGATATTTTAAAAAACTCATCCGTTAATCTCTATTCAGAGATGACCCAAACATGTTTCCAATATATCAAAGAATTGCCTGAAGCAAATATCACAAAAAATAACTGTTTTCAATGGTGGCTTCATCGCAAGTAAATTGGGCAGATACAGATAATTGTATTGAGTTTTTATCAAAAGAAATGCCGGATATTAAAATCGATGCAATTGTCTGTTAGAAAAAATTAGAAGACTAAACGTATATTTAAATTCTAACAAAATGGAACAATAGGAAAATCAGCATGCTGAAATAAACAAAAGATGGGCGAAAATATTTAACCACTTCAAAAATGAACACTTTCCATATGATAATTTAGTTATTCTTGTTGAATTTACGTTGTGCTGCTCTGGAACTAATGCAGAAGTTGAAAAAGTTTTTTCAGTTGGAAATAATTTTTGGAAAAGTGAGAAATAAGATTGAATGTTGATATCTTAACTGCAGTACTTACCTTCAGATTCAGTATGAAGGATATTTTTTTGTCTGAAATTTCCAATGTATTAGAAAAGGACGTATTGACAGACAAAACAATCATTCAATGAGAAAATGCTCGTTTAAGTAAATAATTAAAATGATTGTAAATGCAATTAGTGTATTTTATTTGAATTAATAAAATATTTCATGTATTTACGTTGTAATTTGTTCTTAAATTTTTCCACGCGCGCGCGTCTTCCTTTTTACTGTAAAAAAACTGGCCACCTTATGAATACGCGTGCGCAGTAAGGGAAGGAAGGCCTCCGATTGCTGTCGCGATCAAGACTCAGTAGCACTTCATGTAACATTTTCTTTTATAGTATTTAAATAAAACTTTACACAGAGAATAACATTTTCAATTTCATCCCAAAATAAGAACTTTCGAAGATATTTTTATTTCCTTGGATCAATGTAGGAGCAACCAATATCAAAGTATCATAATGTTGAAATTAAGATTCCAAGCGTCGTGTAAAAATGTTTCTACGAATAATAGCGCCAGAGCTTTATTCTGAAATTTCATATGCACTCTAATAATTCAAATCGACTTTGATTGTCTCTGCGTATAAAAGTCATTTCAATTGTCTTTTTATTAACCCTTAAACATGTCACAAAGTGTACAGAATGTTTTCTGTCACTTTGTTGGGGGTTAATGTGTATATCTTGTTTCTACTGAAGAGTGCTCCTTAACTCATGTATTTAAATAAGCAAATGTTGCTGGAAATCACTTAGAGAAGTGTCTTTCCATGGTAACATTTCTACCAATAAATTAGACTTTTACTGTTTGGGAATTAATTTTAATGCTCACTTTGTCAAAGAAGAGCAATTTAACACATGAATCTTAATCCAGTCAAATGTTTAATTTTAGAAGAAAACAAGGTAAATCTTTTCAATAGAATAATTACAAAGGAGAAAAGATAAGCAGAAAGAGAGAAAATAACTTTTAGTAGATATATTTATTTATTTGATTATTCATAAAACTAGAAGTCTGAAGAGCCAGGACTGATTACTCGACCCCTGTTTTAGACTATCCTTTAAAATAAAAATAATATCCTCAACCCTTCTAAAAGATATCGATTCAATACTGGAGGGATATTTTTGTATCAAAATTTTTTCAATTATTACAACCTTCAATATCTGTAAATGCAAGTCATATTACATAAAGAAAATATGATTTGATCTAAAAGTATCTGACTACTTGCGACAACTTGTTTTTTTAAAAAATGGAGATATGGAGAATTTTTTTGTGGTTTTAAGATTTATTTGTGTGTGTTACTTAAAATTTGTTATTTACATTTTAAGAAAAAAAAAGGCTAAAATTAAGAACAGAAAAATAAAAACTATTACTACTAAAATGGGGAAAAAATGGTTAAAAATTGATAAAAAATTACATAAACGAGATCTCTCTGTACAAATAGTAAATGAACAACTTCTCAATTTTTTAATTTGGATGTATTACTTTACTATTGCTTTTCGAAACGACTATCAGGATAAGAGATATTTTAATTTTTACAAAAACTGGAGAACTTTATCTTAGGTGTTATATGAAATTGCTTAAAAAAACAGTGATTATATTCACATACAGAACTGTAAATTTTGTAATACAACAGTGATTGATACATCTGAAGGTTAAAACACTTTTGCTGTTATACAGAACATACAAACAAAATTTCAGTAAATTATTTTCAAAACATTTTAAGCAATCGCTGTTCCCGTTTGAGCTTTCGGGGAAAAACATATTTCGAATAAAACGCATTTTAAAGTAAAGCATCTTGCTTAAAGTTATGGCATCTGCTTTTACTAAAACCCTTGTAGTTTTTGATCTAGTGAATGTAAAACAAAACACTTAGTATTTTTATAATGCTAATAAGATAGCCGATAAAATAAAATAATAAAAAAAATGTCAATTTTTTTAAAAAATCATGATTTTAAAGTAGTTGGATACCTTAAGAAGTTTAAAAATCTTAAAGTATCCGATTACGTTCGGAACCGTGATTTTAAAAAAGCGCATAAATGGATAATTTTCATGATATTTAGTGTCACTTAGATTAGAATACATGTATAAAATTGTTTTAAGGACATTTTGACAGAAAAAAAAAATGATTTGAATACAATTTTTCGGCAAAAAATTAACTTAGAATAACCGTTTTTCAAAAGGCTCTTCTTTTGTGAAAAATGCTTCTATTATAAAAATATTTTGCCTGTATATAGCTCAAATCTCTGTACAGAGACTCAACTATGGTTTTTGAAAAATTCACATTATTTTCAGAGTTACTACCAATTAAAATAACTATCGGCGTTTTTTTCTTAAAATTTCTCTCCTCTGTTGTCGTAAAACATGGATAAACCCACTTCTAAGTTATATATTTCAAAAATTCTAGCTGAGCCTCTGTACAGAGGTCTGAGCTATATACAGGCAAAATATTATTATAATAGAAGCATTTTTCACAAAAGGAGCATATTTTGAAAATTGGTCATTCTATGTTTCTTTTTTGTCAAAATATTGTACTTAAATAATTTTTTATTGTAATACTATTCTTAAAACAATTTTATATACATTTTTTTTATCTAAATAACACTAAATATCATAAATATTATCCATTTATACGCTTTTGCAAAATCACGGTTCAGAACGTAGTCGGATACCTTAAATATAAAAATAAATTCTAGCCTTTTTTATAGTGCTCATAACACGGAATAAGCATTATAGCTTTCATATGCCATTAATTTTGTCCGAAGCAATAAACAATCGTTAAAAATTAATTCAGTTCTCTTCTGTGGGGAGTGGAGATCTATGCTGAAACAAATGTCCCCAGCTACTCTTTCCCTACGGAAACTCCAAACGATCTGACGAAGCGCTCGCGTTTCTAGTAGCTAAATAAGTGCACCCTCGTTCCCTCACATATGGCCCTTTTCCCACGAGGACTTTCGGGAATATTGAATTGAAGAGAGAGATCGCGCTTTTAAACGATATTTACATGGAACAAAATATTTTTCTCTTGTGTGTTTTTTTCGTTGCGTTCTCTCTATTTCGCTTTTCTTCTTTTATTTCGATTTTATAAAGATGTTGCTCTTACTCCCCCCGCCTCGTCCCCTTTGACAGTTATTGTTTTTCGGAAAGCCTCAACTAAAGATTTTTGAAATTTTAGGTTCTCTTTTCACTTTTTTTTTTTTTGACTAAGCCTTTCTTCTACTGTTTTTAAGAACTCGGAACTGCTTTGTTTAGAAATCTGTGAGGATTTCGTAAGGATTTTGTTTTCGATTGTCTCCGAGGTATTTTGAATATTCGTGTTTGAAAAAAAATGTTCTGGTTGGGTATTTTAAATCTCTTATAATTGAAAATGCTTTAAAAAAGCGAGACGCCAAATAAGTTATTTCCAGAAAGTGCTGAATTAAATTTATGGTAAATTGTTTATGGATCATTCATGTTCCTTTTTTCCTGTGTATTACTTGAGTAATACGTAGAAAAATGAATTATTACTCGGAATGATTATTACACTACTAGTTATATATATATAAACGGTAACAAGCAAAGGTAGTACTGTAATTTAAGCCAGTTGATTTTAAGAGTATACAGTTTTCCTTTCAGGCAGTTCCTTCCTTTCTAAAATTTTGAACAAAAAAAGATAAAATGCTCCCCACTTTGCTCCCCACCGACATTACAGTCACAAACTTTGGAAGGACACAGGTTAAATGTGTTGAGGAAAACTTTTAAATTACCATGGCCAGTAAGAAATTAGGTGATTTTATAATTCTATACATAATGATAAATTCGGACGAGAAATATTTTCTGTAAGCAATATTACAAATAAAACAAGTTTTTGTAGCTCATTTGTGAAAAAAAGTGATTGAGTACATAATTTTAGAAATAAATTGCAAATTTTGAAATCATTAATTTAATATTTTTGGGTGATAATACTAAGTCTATATATGACACCTTTTTCACAAATGAAGTTATATGCAATAATAAATAGTAAGATAAACTATTTCATCCAAATTTTTGTTAATCATTTATCTGCACTTTTTGGCATTCTCAATGACATTTAACACATTTTATATTAAGTGTATCATATAAAGTATTAAAAATATAAATTATACGTTTTTTAAAAAAAAAATTCTGAATTTTTCATGCTATTATTTTTGAAAAATATGCAGTCTTTTTTGTAACAAGTAATCTACGTTTTTCATTAAATTAATGACAAAATGTCTTTCTTTTTTTCTCATAATGAAACTTTATAATTTTTCTGTTCCTAATCATCGAAAGAAATACAGTTTCATTTCGATTAGATAAAAAAAATAAAGTATATTACTTTCAATTCTTTTTTTAATAGAGGTCTCTTTTAAAAAAGAAAACCATATACTGATTTTTTTAAAATTCGAGTAAATAGGGATAAATACAAATGGGTAGAAACAGTATCAAGTACATTATAAATATTTTAGACAAACCTCTGTAATATATCCTACTGTTAAAGTTTCACAAAAAATATTTATTAAAAATTCTAAAATACGCAAACTAACAACAAAATATAAATTTTAATATTTTCATTGCAATATATTAAATACGAACACTCCCTAGAGAGAACATCTCTACGGCGAAGCTTTTCTAGTTATCTGACCTAGTGATAAATAAAATTATTTAGAAGACAGCAATAGCTGTTTTTAGGGGGAGGCAGGTTTACATAATTTATTCTTAAATCGTAGTTAAAACTAAAGAATAGTGTATTATGGAAATCCTTTGGCGCATTTAATGAAACTGCGACTTACTGTTTTCCCTACTTCTTCGATATTTTAGCTTAAATATAACGAATGAGTACATTTTAATATTTTTATGCGTATTTATCAGGGCATTGTTTGTGCATGTAACAACTTTTAAATTATTATCCATATAAATTCTTACAACTATATTTTGCTTTTTTGAAAAATATTCAAATTTCTGTGGAAATTTTCACTTATGAAAAAGGAATTTTACTCAATTCCTATTATGAGTTCACAATTTCCCGATATACACTGGTGTGCAAAAATTAAGGACGAAATCGAAAAATTAGCATATCAGCTGAACGAAGAGGCAGAGCGGACAGAAAGACCAATCAGGAGATTAAGTAAGGTGATGTACGGTAGCACATGCGCAGATATGCAGGTAGACGTAATAGGGGAGTGTCTGAGTAGTATAAAGCATGTTGTCGGTGTAAGATCAGTATTTCAGGCAAAGAGATTGTGCACGCCGTATAGCAGTTAAAATCACACCGAGTTGCTGCCTCAGCGAGAAATGGCGAATAATCAATCTGTTAGACGACATCTGGATGCTTTTACCCGAGGTCGAATCATTGGGAAGTTGGAGGAAGGCCGCAGTGTGACAAGTGTGGCTGTAGAGTACGGAATTGCTCACAGCATCGTTTCACGACTTTGGAGACAATTTCAAACTACAGGAACAGCTATCTGGGGACTCAGTAGTGGTCGTCCATGAGGAACCACACCCGCAGATGACCGGTACATTGTCTTACAGGCCAGAAGAAACAGGCGGCAGACAGCGGGAGAAATCGCTAGACACACGACACAGGCGACTGGACGACCGACATCGCGTTTTATCGTGGCCAGAAGACTGCACGGTGGTGGTCTGTTTGCACGACGCCCTGTACGGTGTGTACCTTTAACGCCTGCCCATCGGAGAAGGCGTTCTCTGTGCTGCCGGGAACACCGGAATTGGAGAGACAATGAATGGGGACGAGTACTCTTTACAGATGAGAGCAGATTCAGTTTGAGTAGCGATTCTCATCGCATACTCATCTGGAAAGAGTGGGGAAGCCGCAATCATCCCTCGAACATCATTGAAAGGGACAGGTATGGAGGTCGCGGTGTTCTCGTTTGGGGAGGCATCATGCTTGGTAGTCGTACAGACCTTCACATCTTCGACGCAGGTTCAGTCAACGGGACCCGTTATTGTAACGAGATTCTTCTTCCATATGAGCGTCTTTTTAGAGGCGCTATGGGTCTGTAGTTCCTTTTCATGGACGACAATGCACCATGTCATCGCACAGTAGCTGCTGAACAGCTCTTAGAGAGTGAGGATATTGAACGTATGAATTGGTCGGCACGATCTCCGGATCTCAATCCCATCGAGCATGTATGGGATTTTCTAGGCAGACGCTTGGCAGCTCGTACCTTACCACCAGTAACGATTCGGGAGCTTCGATTGGCACTGCAAGACGAATGGGCAGCAATGCCTCAACAACTCATTGACACCCTCATTCTCAGCATGGGCAGACGCTGTGAAACCTGCCAAGCAGTCAGGGGAGATCATATCCCCTACTAAAGACCGGATGTTTCTTGCTGGACACCCATCACAGGGATGTTTCGGCCTTCAGTCGCATTGCGCTCCATGCTACTTTTTCAATCAAGCTTCTTTTTATCCCTCTGATTTCTCTTTTAGTAAGTGTTGCTTACATTACACATGTCCTTACGTATTGGGGATCTTACGGTATTAAATGTGTTGATTTGGAAAGCTTTTGTACAAAGTTATATTGAAAAAACCGTCTCTTCCTTAATTTTTGCACACCAGTGTATATATATATAATTAGATATATATATCTTGTTCAAATTTTCAATCGTTAATAAAATACTTTTCATTCATCCACTCAAGTTCAAATACATTTTTTAAAACTTGTAGTGGATGACACTTGATGTTAATAGTTTTTTCAAATATTAATTCATTAATTCTGTTTAATTAATGAATAAATAGTAACAAACAAAAATAATAGTCCAATAGCATATATAAAAAAGAAAATAGCTCGTTGTGTCTCAATAGCGCAATAGATCACTATCTATTGCGCTATTGAGACACAACGAGATTGCGTTGGACTTCTAATTCGAAGGTCGTGGGTGCGAATCCCACCTGGGATGGCCTAATTTCTGAGAACGTGACTTCTTTTCACTATACTATTTTATTAGAATAATTGAATTTCATTCATGAATAAATAGTAAAAAACAAAAACAAAAACACACAAAAAAAATAGTTCAGCTCCATACATAGAAAGGAAAATGGAAAACTGCAAGGAAAATCGCTTTCTGTTTTGCTACTTAATAAAGTGATTCTGTCATATGTATATACATATTTACATTAATTGTAACTATTTCATAAAAAGTAACTAAAATAAAATTTTTCTTTGTTGACCTAAGCAGGAATCGACTTAATTTTTTTAATATTACTTGTTTTTAATTAACCTCACAACTCTGGATCAACACGAAAGCTATTGGATACAAATCTATTAATTTTGAGCCTCAGTCAAATGATGGGAATGAAAGCTGACCTGGCACTCCAAACTCCCTCACCATACCAACATGAGAACTGCAAATACATTCCCAAACAATTTTTTTAAATATTGAAACTGAAAATTTCTATAACATTTGTGACGGGCTCACGCATCTTTTCCTTTGGGGTTCTTTGGGGCCAGAATGAATGGCAACTCTTTTCCAACCAACCCAAAAAGTAAAGCATGAAGGAAAGATGCAAATTAGGAAGCTTTTAACTAACAGAAGTTTAGCGTAAGCCGGGTGGCATTTAGGGAATGTTATGATAGTCCGTATTTCAAGTGTGAAGAGATTTTGAAAGGTTAAGTGACAGCCAACAGAAATTACCCGTGACAGAGAGCCCTTAGATCAAGGTGCATACCATTGCACACCAGTGAACCGCAAATTCAACTGGGAGCCGATTGATCGCTACTCCATTCGACATTAAGGTATGGAGTGACTATTTAAATATTCGGATCTGTGATAGCATTGTAATTAAGCTTAGGCGAGTTAGTTATTGGTAGTGGTCCGAGTTACGTTATTTCGGTATTATATATTGTGTTTAGCCACCGTAGATTCTCTCACATATATTATTATCTAATCTGTTAAAGTTTTAAGTTAAGATCTTAATAAAGTCATTTTAAGATCATGGCAACTTCTAGTTCTTCCTTTATTCCTACACCTCTAGCTCACGCTGATAATCAAGGAGAAGGGCAACCGAGGGGGCCGTCCTTACACATTGTGTTAAAATCTGAGACGAGCCACATATAATCTCAAGGCAGGCCATACTCTGCTTTTCGCTAACTATTACCATGGCTAATTATTCGGTAGCTAACAATGCAAATTATGATCCCATAAGGTATTAGCGTGTGTAAAAAAATTATTTAACTCAAAAAAGGTATCTGAATTCGCATGTAAGATGGACCTGAAAGTATATATAGAAAAAAATAGAGGATCTGTAAGTTTTAGTAATTACACTGGTTTAAACTGTAGTCTACTGTTTGCTTGTCTTCTCCAAATGTAATAGAGCCTGAACTAAATAAAGAAATGAACTATATCTCAATTTTCATGAAAATTACCACAGAGTTGTAACACATACATCTGTTTCTAATACTTTGTTTCTATACTCTCTGCTTCTAATGTTTTTTTTTCTTTCAAATCTGAAAACATTTCATAAATTAAAAAAGTTCCGTTTTTATATGTAAAGGAAAAGCTTACTCAGCATTAGTATAGTATAGGGGTGGCAAACCTTTATAGATGAACGTGCCATTTTTTCTAAAGAAATGTTTAATGAGGTATAAATGTGCCGTCAAATAGTTCTGACCTGGAATTATGGGGGAAATAATAAAACTAAATACTAACAACTCAAAACTACAAAATAATACATTTTGCACTGTATAGTATTAAATGTTTTAGTTATACGTGTAATTCAAATTAAAGTAACATTAGTGTGACTTCTGTTGTCGCAGATCAGATGATAAATAACATATTAGGCCAAATAACATATTACTTTTAGCAGCATGTATGCTGAATTGGAATCATCTGCCAAATAGTTTTTAAGTGAGTCTCTTTAATGTTATTAATCTCTGAAAATAATGATTCTCAAGCATAGGTAAATGAAAAGTATGGTTAAAATAACCTGAGCCAACTTCTTCGAACTGTTAAATGTGTCTGGAATCCGTTTTACAGACAATGTTCAACATGCAACTGTTCCAGAACATAAAACACACACCACTTTGTCACCTTTACTAATCATGCCCTGTTTCTCGGTCCTCAAAGATTGAAATTCTCTGTTATTTTAACTATCTTGAAATTGGTGTTTTTTTTTTGCTGAAATGGCCATGTTAAATAACGGTTAGAAATCGTAAAAATAACACAAATAAACTTTAAAATACAGCAGTGTCAACGAAATTTACTACACTATGTGTAGACAAACTTCGTATCGTTAGCATTTGCAGTCTAGGACGTAGCTAAGTCAAGACAATAACAAACGAGTGACCTCCCCGTCGGTCCGAAAACCAATCACTCGCGTTTAAACGTAATACTTCATCGTGAACTTTGTTATTTTGAACTAAAATGCAAACCATTTTGAGTGGTGGCGTACCAACATTGGCACGCGTGCCATTGGTTCGCCATCCCTGGTATAGTAGATGAAATACGGAATTTCTTTTATACCAAAAATAGATTAACTCGGATAAAAATGAGACTGCTCTCTATAGATTACCGAAGTCACTGAATATAATGTTACTAACCGTTACCCCCTCCCCGCTTCGATAGGTATTTCATGATTTGTATGCTTATATCTGTTTTATATAGTTATTGACTTTAGCATTTAGCTTTCGATTGTATAGAAAAACATCCCTATAGTCCCCACAGACCAGGATTTGAATTTCCAAATCGGAAGAATAATTATCTCTTTTAAGCACTCATAAATCCACCCCTTGGGAGTCATTTTTCGTAAAGCTCATTCTTAGCGGATCTCTGCTCAATCACACACACAAAGAAACAAGCCTACTAAATTTTTAGTTTGTAGGTCCGATAGTTCAAAAACGGGATTTTTTACGAACACTTAACCCCCTTTTGTAGTCTATCTCGGTATAAAACCGGCTCTTAGTCTATCTTTACACAACAAAAGTAACATGTTTACCAAACTTTAAGTCTGTAGGGGTCTGGCAGTTTCGGAGATCTTGTGATGAGTATGTAATTGAGAGAGCCGTTTTTCTCCTATTTATATAAAGATTTTGGAGCACTGAAAAAAATATTCCGATTTTAGGTCATGTTTCTTAACATTATATGAGCAGCTTTAAGAAAGCAAGAAAGTAAATATAGTTTTACTATATTAAGGGGACACAGTACGATTCAAATGACAAAAATCGTTTAAAAAAATCAAATATAATTTTTATAGCCTAAATTTTATTTTTTTATATACTTTTCTATAACCTCACAAAATTTAAAAGTTCTAAACTTAAAAATCGCAGAGTTATGATAGCTTTTACGTTCGTTTTTATTCATATCCCTTTGGCCAATCAAAATGTTAAATTTACTTATCTCAGAAAGATAAAATAACTAGTTTGTCTTCATTTAAAATGCTAAGGATTTTTTTTCTATTATGCCTGATGTTTTGAATTTTTTTTATCTATTGATAATAATATATGTAACAAAAGTTGGTATGCATTTTTGAATCAAAGCAATACTTATTTTTTAAAAAATATTTGAATTCAGAATTTTTTTATACATTTTTTACGGAATTTTCAATAAGCATTCATAAAAAGAAGTAGTGTACGAATACCAATCATGTTATCGCAAAACCCTTATCAACTTTTGTTATACATAGTTTGACGTACATATAAATCAAACTTTAAGTTTTTTCCTTAAAAAATTAAATGGCTAGCTTTTTGTGAAATTTTGGGCACAAAATCTGTTTTTCATAGTATACACACATAGGAGGCAACAAAAAAAATTGTGAAAATCCTTAAATTAAAAGTTTTTGCGTAAATCGTACCATGTCTCCTTAAAGAATTAATCGTGGGCCATTTAGGGATAATTGGAGTCGGTAATTTTTAGCGGTTCATTTCCTTGTTTTTATAGCTAGTCTACCGAGTATGAACTTCACACTGTAACTAAACATCCGACCCTTTTTTTACTTAAGAAACCTTGCAAAATATCGTGTAAAAAATACATGCGACATATGGTAAATTCGAGTATATGTTCCATAATTTTAAAAAATTCGTGCGATAAAAATAATCTTTAGATATTTCCCCAAAAAATCGTGTATAAAAGTAATCATAAAATCATGTTAGATAATAATAAAATTAAAACAATTCATTTGTACTAAAAAAAATTAAAACTGGTGTACAGTGAAAATTCAGTCTATAAACACATACAACATATAAAAAATCAAATTATAATTAGGAACAACTAGCAACTGGCTAGCATCGCTACCTGGTAACAAGTGTACGTGTTTATTAGAAACTG
This sequence comes from Trichonephila clavipes, assembly GCA_019973935.1. NCBI lineage: Eukaryota > Metazoa > Arthropoda > Arachnida > Araneae > Nephilidae > Trichonephila > Trichonephila clavipes. Next base: position 101,851 of record BMAU01016147.1, read on the forward strand.
GATCAAAATTGCTATCATCGGTAGATATGTCAGATATGTCTAACACAACTGACGGTTTTGATTCAAATGAAGAATTTCGTTCGTTATTGACGGCCTCTGTTTTCTTTTCTGCTCTTTCTTTTTTTTACACAAAGTCTGTTATTAGCAGTTGTTTATTTTTATTTATACTTATATTTGGGTTTCTCAAGATGCTTAAATAATTCATGATATCCCTGCTACAAAAAAACTTGTTTACGTTGAAATTTTAATGCTCACTCTAGATCACGCCTTCGAGTTATCTTATCCTGTACTTCTTGCAAATTTCAATGATTTCAATCATCCAGCTTTCTAGTATCGACTCTTCGATGTCAGCCGTTTGCATATTGTTAAAACCTCAGTTAAATTCGACGGAGTTATTTCAGAACATACAACTGATTTTTGTACAACGAAACTTCTTTTCACGCTTGCGGGCAAAATTATTCTAACAAAATAAAGAAAAAGTAGTTATAAAAAAATCAGGTATTCCACATAACTCCATAATACAAAGTAAACAAAACACGAAGTATATATACGAGGGTTGGGGCATAAGTCATGGCAACTATTTTTTTTCTTGTAGATATGTAACGGATCGCAAACCTATGTGTGTCGTGTGGAAGTTCTGCAGGCATAGTGTGTATGCAGAACAACTGATGGCCCGGTGATAGCTGGTAGTAGCGCAGCGAGGGCTGTTAAATCAGTCAGTGGGTGAGTGTCGTATGAGATGGAAGTAACCCGTGTTGAGTAGTGCGCTTACATCAAAATAGCCGTTCTCCGAGGGAGAAATGCGATGGAATGTCACAGTGAATTAGTAGAAGCCCTTGGGAATAATGCCCTACCATACCGTACTGTAGTACGGTGAGTAGGAAAGTTTCAGTAAGGACGTCTTTCAACGAGTGATGAGCAACGTTCGGGACGACCGGTCAGTGTACGGATCGACTTAGCAAGTACCGTCATCGAGCAGCTCATGAATGATGACAGACGATGGACGCTACTGGAGTTAGAGAGGACAAGTGGCATTGAAAAACGCACCGTCCACGAGATATTGCGTAATAAACTACACCTACGCAAAATCGCAGCGCGGTGGGTACCGCATGCAATGACAAAGTTCAAAGGTGGTTGTGCTATGCAATATGCTCCGACCACTTTGTACGCTGCCAACAGGAAGGCGATCAATTCTTGTCATGAATAATTGCCATCGATGAATTTTGGGTCAGGGCATACGAACCAAAACTGAAACGTCAGTCCACGGAGTGGAGACATGCTGGATCACCAAAGAGGCAGAAACCTTTCCCAGTCAAATTGATAGTCATCGTCGCGTATGACGTCAGGAGTGTCATTGTTTGCAACTTTGTTCCGCATGGCAGAACAGTGACCGCACAGTACTACAGGGACTTCCTAGTGCGACAGGTGCGACATGGCGTTCGGGATAAACGTCCGGATCTTGTGGACAGTGCAATAATCCAGCATGACAATACAAGACCACATAAAGCAGAGTGTGTACGACAGCTACTCCGACGTAGGGGATGGGAAGAATTGGAGCACCCACCGGTACTCTCCCGACATTTCGCCCTGTGACTTTGATCTTATTCTCAAGATTAAGAAGCCAATACGTGGTAGGTGGTTTGTAACGCGAGAGGACATTGCTAATGCTGTGCGTCAATTGATGACCCTGTTCACACATGGTGCAGCAAATATTGAGGCTTATGGTTTTCATCACCTCCCATATCGTTGGAAGCGTGTGGTGACAGTAGCAGGGGACAACATTCAGGATCTTTAGGCCCATGTGTGTCATGTCAAATTTATGTGTACTGTGTTGTCATTCTTTTGCACCGCGAAGGCCATGTTGCCCTATATACTACCGTAATAAATTAGTGTGTTACGTTATTTCAGTGCTATTCATTGTCCACACATGTATTTAACACCTTGTCCTTTCGTCTGTTTATGTCTCATTTTCCAATCGGACTGGTATCTTCAAGAAAAAAAAAGTTGCAGTGACTTTTGCCCCAACCCTCGTACATCTATACATATAAAAATGAATGATGAAATCATATCACTCCAACGCCGTTCAACCGATGAGTATGAAAATTGGCATGTATATGCATTTTTTTTGGAGAAAGTTTTTGTGATATTCTCTTTGTTGCAACTCAGCACCAGGTGGCGCTACAGTGAATCAACTTCTTCACCGTTCAATCAATCACCAAGTTGCCAGTATGGTCGTCAAAAATGATGCCAACTTGGCTCTATCGCCAACATTTCGCAATGTTTCTATTGAATCGTCATTATAATGTAAGGAACGGCGTTGCTTACGAATATTACAAATTTAACACAAAATAAATACAGTAGAAAGTAATATTAATGTATTACACATCCAGATATAAATTATTTAAACTATTTTAAGCGTCCATTACACAAAATGTGTAACAATGTGTTACTTTTGCTGAGTAGAGGCAGAGTCCAGCTTAGGAAGGTGTTTTCAAAAATCGACCCACAAGAGAGTTACGAGCCGTTATAAATAAAAAAAATCTTTTTTTATCAGCTTAGATCTTCAGACTTAATATTTAGCAAATAAGGGTTTTTTTTGTTCAACTGACATATGCAAAAAGCTTTCTTTTTGTTTAATTTGTAATGTACGTAAAATTAACTCATTAAAAACTTCTTTATCCTTCAATCTGTATTGTTCGATTTTGTAATTCACTCGTGCGAAGAACGGCTGAAAGCCATCTACTATATTTATATATATATCTACTAGATATATATGTAAAGATTTTGGAGCACCAAAAATATTCTGAATTTAGGTCCTATTCTTTAACATTACGCGGAATGAGCTTTAAGAAAACGAGAAAGCAAACATAGTTTATTAACTACTTTATTAAAAAGTTAAGTGTGGGCCATTTAGGGGGAATTGGAGTCAGTAATTTTTAGCGTTTTTTTTTTTTTTTTTACCTTCACGTTTTTTCGTCTAGTCCACCGATTGTGAACTTCACGCAGTAATTGTACATTCAACTCTTTTTTTGCACGGTATATACGTTCCTTAAAAAACCATGCACAAAAGTACATGCAACATACAGTAAATCAGGGGACACATGTTCCGAAATTTTAAAAAAATTGTGTAAGATGCAAAATCTCTAAATATTTTTCCAAAAAAAACACATGCAAAATAAGTAATAATACAATTGATATATGTTATATATTTATAAAATAAAAACAATTAATTTTTACCATAAAAAATTTAAACTAATGTACAGTGAAAATTCACACACTGTCTATAAGTACATACAACATACAAAAAATCAAATTATAATTAGGAATAACTAGCAACTGTGGCTAGCATCGCTACCTGGTAACAAGTGTACGTGTTTATTACGAACTAGATCAAAATTGCAATCCTCAGTTGATATATGTCAGATATGTATAACAATACTGACGGTTTTGATACAAATGAAGAATTTATTTTGCTATTAACGGCTTCTGTTTTTCTTTTCTTTTCTTTCTCTTCTTTTACACTAATTAATTCACAATATATGATTGCACATTTCGCAAAAAATATTTCTTTATGAGTACAGACATGAATAAATAATTTTAAATGACAATAATAATACCCCCTTGTTTTTTATTCTCCGAACTAATCCCTGAAATAACATTACAAAATTTGAAGTTATCCCTTCTATCGTGTGGTCATAAGCACAAACACTTTTTTTATTTGAAAATTTTATTTTCCTTAATAAGAAAGACAAATTTTGTTTTTGGTACAACTTTCTTTTTCCTTCACGTATTTTGAATAATTTTTTAATGGAACTCTCATTATTTTGTCAGAATAACATTTGCACTTTTTAGAAACGTATGCCATTGATACAGTAACCTTATCATGACTTTATTTTATACTTTGCCTAAACAGCTTTAATCATTTTATAGATTGCCTAGGCATTCCATACAATGCCTAGGCAAAGTATGAAATAATTCTCTTATTTCATACTTTGTCTAAAAACATCCGGCATTCTATACATTGCCTAGGCATTCTATAGAATGCCGGCATATCATACTTTGAAGGTAACATATATATCTTGTTCAAATTTTAAATCGTCGTTAATAAAATACTTCCTATTGATCCATTCAAGTTCAAATACATTTTTTAAAACTTGTAATGGATTACACTTGATGTTAATACAGTTTATTCAAATATCAATTCATTAATTATATTTAATTAATGAATAAATGGTAACAAACAAATATAATAGTCCAACAACATATATAATAAGGAAAATCGCCCGTTACGTCTCTGTAGCGCAATGGATAGCGCCTTGGACTTCTAATCGAAAGATCATGGATTCGAATACTGCATGGGGTGGCCTAATTTCTGAGAATGTGATTTCTTTTTACTATACAATTTTATTAGAATAATTGAACTGGATTAATGAATAAATAGTATCAAAAAAAAATAGTCCAACACCCTATATAGAAAGAAAAATAGAAAATTGCAAAGAAAATCTCTTTCTAGTTTTTCACTTAATATTGTAAATCTATCATATGTAAAGGGTGTTTTTTTAGAGGTATAGAACTTTAAATTGCAATAAAACAACGATGTATTATTCGATTGACATGTATTATTTTTTATTCGAAAAATAATCTTGTGGCATTACATTTTAAATATAATTTCTGGCATATGACTGCCACGGCTGGCTCGGATGTAGTCCAATCTGGACGTCCAATTTTCGATGACTTTTTCCAACATTTGTGGCCGTATATCGGCAATAACATGGCGAATGTTGTCTTCCAAATAGTCAAGCGTTTGTGGCTTATCCGCATAGACCAATGACTTTACATAGCCCCACAGAAAATAGTCTAGCGGTGTTAAATCACAAGATCTTGGAGGCCAATTCACAGGTCCAAAACGTGAAATTAGGTGGTCACCAAACGTGTCTTTCAATAAATCGATTGTGGCACGAGCTGTGTGACATGTTGCGCCGTCTTGTTGGAACCACAGCTCCTGGACATCATGATTGTTCAATTCAGGAATGAAAAAGTTAGTAATCATGGCTCTATACCGATCACCATTGACTGTAACGTTGTGGCCTTCATCGTTTTTGAAGAAGGATTCCACCAGCCCATAAAGCGCACCAAGCAGTCAGTTTTTCTGGATGTAACGGTGTTTCGACATACACTTGTGGATTAGCTTCACTCCAAATGCGGCAGTTTTGTTGGTTGACGTAGCCATTCAACCAGAAGTGCGCTTCATCGCTAAACAAAATTCGCTTATGAAAATCGGGAACAACGGCAATCTCGTTTTGGGCCCATTCGACGAATCTACGCCTTGCTTGATGATCGTTTTGATGAATTGCCAAACCAAACTGAGAATAAATCACTTGACAGCTGTTAAATCGGTCGCCATCTTGGAAAGTAATGCCAACTTAAACTTCTATACCTGAAAAAAAACACTCTTTATATTACTTGTTTATCGTAAGTTTGTTAATTATAAAAAGAATAAGAAGCCGATCTATAAAACTGTTCTTAAATAATTTATTTCGAACTATAACCTTTTTGTCAGATAAATCGCTAAAATTAAATTTATATTCTTAATTATATGCAATTTACCTCGCTCCCAATCAATCTAGAAGCCAACATCTCTATTAGATTTTCTAAATACGCGTAGCGTACTTTAGAAAAATAGATCATTTTGTTTGATAGTTTCTGATTATAGAAGCGCGCTCAGCAAGTCCCTATTAACGCAGCAGGTTGTATGATTCCCACTATGTTTCTGCTGATAGCCATTTCCTTCTATTTGCTGCAATTTAGAACTATTACGAAATGAAAGGATTTTTCTCTGAAACTCAATCAACAACAAAACCTGGAGAGCAGAATCATTCAAAATATTTCTCCTTTTTCGATTTGTTTTGATAAAACATTGACTGAATGTTTAATGTTTGCATTATACTCGGATAACAGAAAAGATCATTTGTTTTTAAAAAGTTTTGGAAAATATGCTCATTTTATCCAGATGTGGTTGCCATCTTGTATAAACTTTTTTACTCAAACGGGTATTATTTGCGAGATCGTTTTGGATTGTTTTTATAGTAATTATTTTCACTCGTTTTTGAGGTGAGGATAAAATGTAAACAGATTGCTACCAATAGGTTTAAGTTGTGACAAAGTCAATTCAATTCACGTAACAAAATGGTTGAAATTGAATTTCTTAAATTTCCTTTAAAAAATTAAACATACGAATTAAAAAGAAAATAGAAATTACAGCATATTATTTTTTATTTCAAGAAAAATATAATTAAATATATGTACTTTATTATTATAAATAAAAAGGTACATATATTTAACTTCATTATACATATATTCTTAAATTTCTCACAAACTGTTCTTTAATTTTTCTTCTTATAATAGTGGCATCTTCTAATAGCATTTAATTTTTTAAAAAAAATTAATGCTTAGATACTTGACGTCTCAATGTGCAGGTTGTTTTAGGTAAATATGTTAATTTTGAATTAAAAACAATTCTTCAACAACATGAAAAGTGAAAAATTATGATTGTAAAAATGAAGCGAATATGAGTAAATAGTTAGTTCTTAATAACGATTTATTTTTTGTAGGTGAAACATAAAAATGCTTATTTATGGATGATCACTACGATATTCTTATATTTTTCTTTCTTTTTTTCCTAAAAGTTTTGATATATTTGAATTGAGATATAAATATACACAAAAGATTTGTAATCACTTCATAGTCAATCACTTTTTGCAGCGAATTTGAATATTTCAATAGTAAAATGAACTATTACTTATAAATTCAATTCCCAACAATAATCAATAATGAAAGAATGTACAAACACACACGTGCGCACGCACTCACAAAAGATTGCTGTAAAATGTTTTGAAACCAAGTACAATTATTTCAATATATTAAGGAACATATATATTTCATTAACTGTTTTTATGCGAAAAAAAACACATTCATTTTTATTATTTTTAAATGATTACATAAAAGAAGGAAGTAATGAAAAGCTTGAAAAAAAACAAATTTCAAAATAAGAAATAACTTTATAGTCAGTGGTGTAACGTACACTCGACTGACGCCCAGTGGCGTAACGTGCACCCCCGCAACCCCCGCATCGCGGGGGGCAGGGTTCTAAAGGGGCCCAAAGCCTGACTGACGCAAGTGCCTACCCTTTGTAAAATTCAACATGGGGGCTCCAAACCTGACTTTGCAGGGGGGCCCAAAGTTCTCCGTTACGCCACTGCTGACGCCCATTGTATGTTCCGGCTTGGGGCCCTAAACCAGACTTTGCAGGGGGGCCCTAATCATCTCCGTTACGCCACTGTTCTCTCGTTGCTACCTTTTAAATACTTTATCTTATAAACCGTTTAAGGTATCCGAACACGTTGAAAATGACCAAATTCGGTCAAGACAGATATTTTTGTTTTCTCTTTTATTGAACAGAGCTATCTTTTGGCTTTACAAAACATATTTTGTTTTGTTTCTAATCTACCTAAAGGCCAAGCTACAATCAATTTTATTAAGTTAGAAAAACCCGAAGTGGGTCTTTGATCTACCAGAAGTGAGCATTTAAATTACTCGAAATCTATCAAGGCGAGTCTGATTACTCAATATATTACAAATGTATTTCTATAAAACTTCTTTAACCTGATATTTATGCTATTTTCTAGAGAATGTACAAAAATATTTCTTATTGTATGAATATTTTTTGAGTTAGGGCTTGTTATTTAAATAATGGTCTCATAAATAATGGGATTTTTCTTATAATGTGTACTCAATCAACTCTAAAATTTTCCAATTTAATAAAACATTAAAATTTTAGTACATTCTCTAAATAAATTCATCTAGATTGTTTTGGTAATACTTTTTTCTAATATAAGTTATTACTTTTATTATTACTTTTTTTTAATTGCTTTGAAGTTTTACAAAAATGTTGCTAAAATTTCACTTATGATTGGGATTTTTGTGAAATTTAGGCAATTTATTTTAAATATTGTTAGTTAAATATTAGTATTTATTGGTATTGAGTCCTAACAAAGCCTTTATAATGTTTAAATATGTTATTTTGTTAAAAAGTGCTCCGAACGTGTTCGGATACCTTAAGTGAATTTTGTGTCCTCAAAAATGCAATTTAGAAATGAACAATTGAAACATAATTTTAAGCTACATTTTTAATTAAAATTATTGATAAGATGATTGAAATTTTATTCAAATTTATTTTAATAAATGCAAGTCGATTTTTATTATTTTAATACGTTGCTATTTTCCAACTTAAGTTTATGTATCAAGTGTTTAAAACTAATGCATCGTGTTAATGTGTTCATATGCATTACACCGACCATCCAGTATAGTAGTTATCAACACTGGCTGTTATGCCGTTTGGCATGGATTCAAATCCCGGAAAGGCATTCATGTTTGTAAATGTATAGTGCCTTTGCGGCATAGGGGTATTCTAAATAGCGGTTGCGTCGCAAGTCCTCTCGTGAGAGTGGATGGGGAAGAGAGGTGAGGGCCCTCAGGGAACCGAGCCAAATCGTTCTGTCACCTGTGTGGTGGTTTGTTTAAAGCTACGGCTAACGATCGCCTTTTCCCTCGATGAATTCCGTGGATCTCTATATGGCTGCGTCAGACGGATGGTATTAGAAACAAAAACATAATTAAATAATTCAGAAATTTTTTTCGATCGGAAGCTATTTCTTTATTTAATGTGAAATATCTCAATTCAGAAAATTTGAAAATTAGTCAATTATCAAGCAATAAAGCAAGAAATTACATACAAAAATTAGCATAATAAAACTAATTATATATTTAGATCTCAACATCAATTAAATTTAATCAAAGGGCTAATTAAAAAATAAAATGAAGTATATGATCAAATTATAGAAAGCGGCATAGGCTTCAATGTAGCGCGGAAAATTCTAATTTATTTGTACAATATTTTTCCAGTACTGAGTTTAAGTATTCATTTTAAGGTGAGATGAAAAACTTAATTATTTGTAATTTGTTGGACAATAATTTTTTTTATCAAATTTTGTTCTGTTATATAAATGAATACATTGTATTTAAAGAACATCAATAATTTTATGTTGTGAACATATTAGAAATTTAATTTATCATGACCAAGGTATTATTGTTAAACATATCACATTCGCATTAAATTGTTTGTAAGCCCTTTTCTTTATAAATAGAATTATTTAATTAAAAATTTAAAGATGATCTTTTTTTTAAAAAATTTTTTAATTGCCTGCTATACAATGAGAAGTGTAAGTTTAGATTACGCAGATTTTTTTTGAATATATTTAAAGGCATCATGAACATCTCAAATAATGTTTTCATTTATATCTATTTCTTGCCAACTATTGTAATTAAAATATTTAGAGCAGACTTTTATTAATTGTGTCAATTTATATGGTTTTCGTTTACAGGGAACTTCTTCAATTTTGCTTCACGTAACACGTTTAAAATATGTGTTTTTATTTCAACTGATTTGGATTCGTATTTTCTTTTTTGTACTGAAATGTCTGTTTCTCATTTGGTAGTGAAATATCTTACTATGAAAAATATGTTGATAGAAATAATTTTTAAGTTTCCGTTGTCTTAATTAACGATTCTTTTCTAAAACTGGTAATTAAAAGCAATACAAATGAGTAAAAGAGCTTTTATTTAGAGCATTGTTTCAAGACTCACCGTCCCTTTATGTTTTTTTTTAAAAAAAAAAAATTGAAATGAATAAAAATATAGTACGCGCAAACATACATTATATATAAAATAACTTCACCACATACTTTAATAATATAAGATTTTCACTTTAATAATAACGCTATATTAATTTGTTTATGAGATGCTTTTATCATAAAAAGGGTTATTTTAATAACTTTCTGATTAATATAAAAGCTGAAAACACTTCCTATTGAAGCTTGTTAGAAATAAAAACAAGTAATATGAAAAAGTTCTTTTATGTTAATTCCTTCTTAGGTCAACAAAGAAAAATTTTATTTTAGTTACTTTTTATTAAATAATTACAATTAATATAATTATGTATATACATATAAAGGAATCACAATATTAAGGGATGAAATAGAAACCGATTTTCTTTGCAATTTTCTATTTTCCTTTTTATATATGGTTAGTGTGTCTTGGACTATTATTTTTATTTGTTACTATTTATTCATTAATCGAGCTCATTTATTCTAATAAAATAGTATAGTAAAAGGAAATCACATTCTCAGAAATTTGACCATTCCAGGTAGGATTCGAATACACGAACTTTGGATTAGAAGTCCAACGCGTTATCCATTGCGCAACGGAGACACAACGAGCGATTTTCCTTTTTATATATGCTGTTGGACTATTGTTTTTGTTTGTTACTATTTATCCATTAATTAAGTATAATTAATGAATTAATATTTGAATAAATGTATTGACATCAAGTGTCATCCACTATAAGTCTAAAAAATGTATTTGAATTCAATGGATGAATAGAAAGTATTTTATTAAAGATTGCAAATTTGAACAACACACACACAAACACACACACATATATATGTATATATATATATATATATATATATATATATATATATATATATATATATATATATATATATATATATATATATATATATATAAGAAAGAAATTTATATAATGTATCAAAAACAAGAAATAGTAACTAATGAACGTAACAAGAAATCACGTAATAAAAATAAAAAAAGAAAAACATGAAGATTTCTAATTTAAAGAAAATTACAAAAAAAAAAAAGAAAAAGGTATTACAAAAAAGAACCTAGCGAGTCAAAAAGCAATTTCGGATTTAGAACCGAATAAGTAGGGTTAAACTAGTTTGAAAGCGCCACCCTTCCAACTTTGTAAAACTCGGTAGGAAAAACCAAATAAAATAAATAAAAATTAGAACTATATAAAAATTCACAGAAAATATGAGAAAACCACCAAGACTACTATTCTGTAACAAATTCCCCTAAAATCTTAAAGCAAAAAATTACTAAAAAGATTACCTTAAAAAAAGATTCTTCAAAAAAGAGAGAATTTTACAAAAATTCTACTTAAGGAGCTTTTTTCAAGAGGGCCAAGAGTCTTGAAATTAAGGGAAAGCTATCACTCACACAGTTAAAAATCCAGAGATTATACATATGTACATCCTTTAAACCAGCAAGCAAAGACAGATGCCACGAGAGATGACAATCAAATTTGGTAGGCTATGAATTGGTTGGTTGAAAAAATGTAGAAATTTGGTAGTCTCTTATTTGGTTGGCTGTCAAAAATGCAGAAATTCTTAAACGTGTAAGATGTTCAAGATGTGTTTGGAAAAAAATGTAAACTGTGTGAAGAGTGTTATAATACAATCCTCACAGCAAAACTACTAACATGCTCTACAATATTTTGACAAAAAATGAACATAGAATGACCAATTTTCAAAATATCCTACTTTTGTGAAAAATGCTTCTGTTATAATAATATTTTGCCTGTATATAGCTCACACCTCTCTACAGAGGCTGAACTAGAATTTTTTAAATATATAACTTAGAAGTGGATTTATCCCTGTTTTACGACAACAGAGGGGAGAAATTTTAAGAAAAAAACGCCAATAATTATTTCAATTGGTTGTAACTCTGAAAATAATGTGAATTTTTCCAAAATCATAGTTGAGCCTCTGTCTGAACTATATACAGGCAAAATATCATTATAATAGAAGCATTTTTCACAAAAAGAGAACATTTTGAATAAAGGTTATTCTAAGTTAATTTTTTGCCAAAATATTGTATTTAAATAATTTTTTTTGTCAAAATGTCCTTAAAACAATTTTATACATGTATTTTAATCTAAGTGACATTAAATATCATGAAAATTACCCATTTATGCGCTTTTTTAAAATCACGGTTCCGAACGTTGTCGGATACCTTAAATGCTCTCTGCCTTCAAAAAGTAGGTACTTTTCCTTTATAAGGGTATTTGGGCAGCTTATTTCCTGTTGTATTCTCAAGAAAACAATACGCATAAATGCAGTACAATATGTTCTAAAGAAACACTCTCGTACTTATTCTTTTTAAATCCCATTCTCGATAACCCGGCATTTTAACAAATTTGGCCTTCCTTAGGATTCACATTAAACTGAGTTTTCGGCACTCTATTCCGTAGAAATTTTTCACATGTTAGTAAAAGGATTTGCACTTCAACTTTCATATTTAAACCAAAGGAAGAAATTCTTACATGACTGAAACAAATACATGGAATTTTTTAAAGTAGTGTTTAATTTTGCTTAATCTTATTTTATTAGTGGTTAAAACAACCTAAACAAGAATAAAAATGTAGAAAACTGCGCAATTTCTTGTATGCCATTTTCCTCATTTCTTTTCATGTACTCTAATACGGATTTGTACTGCAGAAATCACAAAAAATGTAAAATCACAATATTCATATAATTTTATGTATGTACTTAAAATGTTTTTTTAAACTATGATGATAATATATTAGCATTTAAAAAGAGATTTAAAAATTGAAAATATTTTCAAGAGTTGGTTTCACGAAAATTAAAAAAAAAGATTTATCTTAATCTGTTTAATATATATATTCTTAATTTATTTATTTATTCTTAATTTTAACATACTTTCTTTAATATAACTTTTTTTTCACTTGTGGAAGATGAGAAAAAATGACTTCGCTTTTTAAAATGCCGATAAATTAAATAAACTACTGTTGTTGAAAACAAATTAATTTTTCTTAAAAAAAATCTTTATTTCTGTAGAATAACTTTAAAATAAAAATTTATATATTGAAATTTGTTTAAATTAACATTTTTTTGTGATTTGGGTTAAGAGATTTAACAAGCAAAATTTATCAAGCGGAATTTGATAAGTTTTCATTGGAAATTATAATTGTATCTTTATCATAATGCAACTATATATGTTCAGATAAATTAACTAAATTCACAATTACTTCCACCCCATTTATATCATATAAATTGTTTATACAATTTAAAATAAATTAGAAGAAATAATTACTAAGCATATATACACCTGAATGTTATTTTTAAAAATTGAAACTAATCCACCATTATTTCAGTCAAATCTCATTGTCAAAACATTTCTAATCTAGGCATAAAGAAACAATAGTGGAGTTTGATAACGATAATTTTTTTTTGTTCCCTTGGTTGTTCTATATGTTACAAAATATTAGTTTTTACTACAGTTCAAAACAAATTACAACGACGAATGGTTGAAAATATATTCCAGGTCATTAAAAATATATAAAATCTCGTAATTCCCCTATTCATTCAATTCTTTCTGGATATAGATATTGGTACTAATTGAGTTCAGTTAGAGTATTCAAATGATAATAATTTATTTTTCCAATGCAAACTAATGTTATTTCTATCTTTTCAAATTGCACTTAATTTAATTTTCACAGTATAAACTAACAAGAACTTATCAATATTTTGAGTATTATTTTTTTAATGCAAAACCTAGTCGTTAACAATGTCAAGACATTTGCAGATCTTAGCAAAAGTGGAACAACAGGGAATGGCAATAACACATGGCATAACAATGACACTAACTGTTTTTATGTTCTCTCCTTAGTAAAAATGTCTTTTCTCACTCTTCAAATGTAAGCTAATAAAATTCTCAAGAAAAGTATTAATCCGGCTCATTTATAAAATTTATAATTACAACTTAATGATTCATATTGTTTTTACTGCTGAGAAAAAAAGTAGCATGGGAGAGTATCATTGTTTTTTATATTTTAAAATTGTTTCTCTCAGTATAAGATTATTAATCTTTCAAGCTTCAAACATAAATTAGAAGTAAATATTTTCAAGAACATAAGTTATCTACCACTTATAAATTTCATTCTAATCTTTATTGTAATATAAAACTTTGGTATGAAAGTTGTTCATATTTTACTAAAGAAAAATAAGAATATTACAATAAATATAAAAAACTAAAGCACGGTTATTGACGTTTAAAACAAGGAAAACTGGTTACGCATATTAGAAAAAACATACTAGGAAAAACTATAGAGTGTTTTTTTTCCAGGTATAGAAGTTTAAGTTGGCATTACTTTCCAAGATGGCGACCGATTTAACAGCTGTCAAGTGATTTATTCTCAGTTTAGTTTGGCAATTCATCAAAACGATCATCAAGCAAGGCGTAGATTCGTCGAATGGGCCCAAAACGAGATTGCCGTTGTTCCCGATTTTCATAAGCGAATTTTGTTTAGCGATGAAGCGCACTTCTGGTTGAATGGCTACGTCAACAAACAAAACTGCCGCATTTGGAGAGAAGCTAATCCACAAGTGTATGTCGAAACACTGTTACATCCAGAAAACTGACTGTTTGGAGCGCTTTATGGGCTGGTGGAATCCTTCTTCAAAAACGATGAAGGCCACAACGTTACAGTCAATGGTGATCGGTATAGAGCCCTGTATACTAACTTTTTCATTCCTGAATTGAACAATCATGATGTCCAGGAGCTGTGGTTCCAACAAGACGGCGCAATATGTCACACAGCTCGTGCCACAATCGATTTATTGAAAGACACGTTGGGTGACCGCCTAATTTCACGTTTTGGACCTGTGAATTGGCCTCCAAGATCTTGTGATTTAACACCGCTAAACTATTTTCTGTGGGGCTATGTAAAGTCATTGGTCTATGCGGATAAGCCACAAACGCTTGACCATTTGGAAGACAACATTCGCCGTGTTATTGCCGATATACGGCCACAAATGTTGGAAAAAGTCATCGAAAATTGGACGTCCAGATTGGACTACATCCGAGCCAGCCGTGGTAGTCATATGCCAGAAATCATATTTAAAATGTAATGCCACAAGATTATCTTTCGAATAAAAAAAATTCATGTCAATCGAATAATAATACATCGTTGTTTTATTGCAATTTAAAGTTCTATACCTCTAAAAAAAACACCCTTTATAAAATTTATAATTACAACTTAATGATTCCTATTGTTTTTACTGCTGTGAAAAAAAGTAGCATGGGAGAGTATCATTGTTTTTTATATTTTAAAATTGTTTCAGTATAATATTATTAATCTTTCAAGCTTCAAACATAAATTAGAAGTAAATATTTTCAAGAACATAAGTTATCTACTACTTATAAATATCATTCTAATCTTTATTGTAATATAAAATTTTGGTATGAAAGTTGTTCATATTTTACTAAAGAAAAATAAGGATATTACAATAAATATAAAAAACCAAAGCACGGTTATTGGCGTTTAAAACAAGGAAAATCTGGTTACGCATATTAGAAAACACATACTTGGAAAAACTAGTTATTTCTTTTATTTTTTACTCTCCGTATATATAAACAATCTTTTTCCCAAAACACACTATATTATAAATTTCAGTGAAATTTTATCACTATGCTAAAATAACTGCAGAAGCTAAAAACTAATTAATAACTTATACTAGATTTATTTAAATTAATATAAAGAAGCTAAGAGAGAATTTTCATTTTTCTCTTATTATTGAGCTTGCTAAGGAATTCACCCGTTTATTTAAAAAGACTATTTAAAAAAAATTTTTTTTTTCAGTATGTAGATGATTTGACGTTGCATAATTCAAACAAATTTCATCTAAGTATTATACGACAATTTACTAAATGTAATTTAACCTTTTAATCTGATACAGTAATAGTTTAAGATTAAATTTTAGTTTTAGCGCGATTAATAGAAACATAAATTAAATTTAACAATTAAATAAAATAAATATAATTACATGAAGTGGGGAATATTCGTATTTTTTTCCCATTCAGTTTGGTTAAATAATCTACACTTGTAACAGAAATCAGCAGAGTAGCAACTTTCATATTAGACAACAATTATTCGTCAAGTAATTTCAGTATTCCAAAACAACAAAAGCAAAGAATAAATTGCTTCTATATTAATTCAATGCAAAACTTGATCATTGAAGAAATTTCTTAAGATTAATTAACATCATAACAAACATAACAGCATAACAATGAAATGTAGTTATGCTACATGAGTCGAATGTGTCCCTTCAATCTCTCGTTTTTACTCATTTTTCATAAGTATTTTGAAGTAAACAAATAGTAAAAAAACCACCAACAAAGTACATCTATCACTTCTCTACAATAACCCAAAACTAATTAGAATTTAAAATTTCACGGAATGCTATCGTACAAAAATTAGTCTTGTCAAAATAATATTCTTCTGAATAATGAAAATTTTACACAAAAAACAGCATTGAAAGTTAATAACAACATGTCTGCATAGAATTATTGTTTCCTTTATTTATTTATTTTTATTTATGCTGATGTAGAAACTAAATATATATAATCTCGTTCAGTATAAAATGAAAGAATCCTATTCCAGAACAAATTAAAGTGAAGCTTTTATCATAATCTCTCATTAACAATAAAACGAGAAGGAAGACAGTTCAATATCTCATTCAATACAACTTAATGCGAAAATTACTAACATTCAAACAATTTAGATCTAATAAGCAAAAGCATATCAGAGCATAATGAATAAATAACATATCAAAGTATGATTCCTAAAAAAAAAATTTTTTTTACTCAATTTATGCAAAAAAACAACAACTTTATTTTCCTTATTCAATAAACTCGAAATGCTCCAAATTACTTAATTTACCAATAAAAACAAAAACTTATGTCAGTTTGACAAAACATGCAGTGCTATCTGTCAGTGAGATCCAACTGTCAAAATTACTTTTAGAGTTAAATTATAGGCAATTTCTAAAACGCATTATGCAATAAAAATGACAGTTCAAGATCCATTAATTCTTCATTCATCTTTTACCATCATTCTTTCTTACCAAAGTTTTCTTTTCCAATACAAACTAACACAAATTGCAACAAAGAGCACACATCTATCACTATTCTACGACAATAACAGAAACTAACTACAACTTGACAACTCACCCAGTGCCGTCAAAGCGATTTACATGTGAATAATGAAAACACAGCAGCGGAGATATGACAGCATGAGAAGAACTATTTCTCTCGTTCTTTTGTTGCCCGTTGCACGCGAATCAGAGCAGGGGGTAAAGTGTTGCGTTCCTGTCGGCTGTTCTGTGTGGTACTGGTGGTAAGAATCGTTAGGGGAATAGGGTAACAGGTTTCGGTTTTCCCACGTCGTGACGTCACGATGCCAATATACCATCCAAGCGTCTCGATTTGCAATTTTAACTTTCTTGCTCATCACGTGGTTGCCGATGGGCGGGATTTTGGATTCCCCTTTTTTCTATTAGTTATTTTTGGTTGCGATTAATAGAAATCAATATTCGAAAAGTCACTCAAGCCTGTGAATGTTATTTATCATTTGATCTCTGTCAAAGACTTCGGTGTAGGTTCGAATAGAAAATGCTTTCGTTATATATGATACCGATAAAATGACACTTTTCATTGCTGCCAAAAATGAAAACATGCGGTAAAAAATAAATAAAAATAAAAATATCATTCTTAATTCTACTGACCCTTTATTAACTGTGAAGAAATGTGAGAGTTATTGACGACGGATATGGTAATTTCGAACAACAATCAGATGACGAGAGCGAGTAGGCACCCACACAGACACGTCTGAAGATTCTTCGAGGCCCTGGGCTCAGATAACTCTCAAGATTTTTTGAGGCCCTGGTCCCCTATGCAAAAGTAGGCCCTACAGAAGATCTTTATAAGTAGACAGTATGTAGCCTGTATTGTCGTTCACACGGTAATTTGAAACAAATAAATGTGCACGACTCCCAACCTCAAAAACCTAGACATAAACTGGCTTGACTGATGGCTGAATTCCGACTCAATGAATTTAATGATTGTTTATGGAATTAGTCCTAGGCTTAGACACGGAATGCGGTCATCACATAATAATACAGTCTTACCACTTTTGCTAGTTGCCATTTAGTTTGAAATTCCTTGTTTTTCGGAGAATATATACGGGAATAATATTTGACCATATTAAAATTATCCGAATCATGATCTTATTAAGACAGAGTTGAGAACGAAACGAGGCCCCCACTGAGGGCAACGCCCTGGGCCATGCCTTAAGATGTCCCTGTAGGCACTCCACTCTCCAAACTTCCAGCCATGTCAATGTCAGGACTTTGATAGATTTAACGTGCATTAACCTCTCTACATGATGGGCATTCAGTAGTACCAAGACTCAAACTCATGACCCGACGAAAAGAACGCTTAAGCTTGCGACTATGATCACTCGGCTAACATCATCACATCCTTTTTAAGGGAAATATTATCTTAAATTGTACAGACAGTCTGTTTTTCTAAATGAAATTTGTCGTAAGTAGATAATTTCACTAAAGCCTTAAGTACCCCGGGTGTGTATATGTCGCTCATCAAATCCGTAAGGGAGAGGATCACTTGACGGTAGATGTTGAAATAACGTCTCTTCAAGGTCATTTCAATGACAAAAGTAAGGGATTTGAACGAATCCCTGAACTGTTTCAGTGAAATGATGAAATAATATTGTCAAGGGTTTAAAAGTGTTTATTTAACAAATATAATGCATTATTAAACGTAGAAGTAAGTAATACAACAATAGTCGATGAAATACAAATTATCTATTCGAAACTAATTAACAAATAATTAGAAAATTAGGCTGGTAATCAATCCCTATGTTAATCCTATGGTGCCATTTTTTAAAAGTAAGGGGTTGATATTTAGGGGATCGATAGTACTACCTGTTTGGTTAGGAAGTACAAGGACTCGACCCTCCAGGTGTCTCTCCCCCTCTGGTATAGCATTTTGCCAATGCAAATTCTGACTATGTCATTTCACTGAAACCGTCCAGGGATTTGATAAAATCACTTACTTTCATCATGGAAATGACCTTGAAGAGACGTTATTTTAACAACTTCCGTCAATTGATTATCTCCTTAGGGATTTGATGAAATTTCTAATTTTGCCATTTGCCTGTGACATATACACGTCCTGCTGTGTTGGTGTCTTTAGTGCCCAGGACGTGTATACTCGTCCTTCCAAAGGAAGACTTTTTGTACGTGCTGCTCTGTTTAAAACTAGTCCCACGGCTTTGGAATACAACAAAATGTCATTGACAGTGCTTCTAAAGAATTTACTGATTTCGGAGAAGAAGTGGGGAAGGAATTTGGTAGGGTATATATTCCAGGAACGGTAAAATTCATAGCTAAACAGTTTTTTTTGTCTGCGTTTGAGGGTGCTTTTTTGCTTTTTTCTATTCTTCATTTGCTGTTATTTTCGCCTACCGTGTGTTTTTAAACTGGTTACACAGTTTACAGGATAATACAGATTTATTTGTTCAACCATGTCTTAGGATGTATCACAGAACAGATAAAAAAAAGTTACAATTTATCTTTTATTATATTCTAACACTGCAGATTAAATTTTTTTTATATATTTTCATTTTATTATTTTATCCTTTTCTTTTCTACTCTTTTAAAGTGAAAGTCATGAAATTTTAGACGGAAAAAACGTCTTTTCTTTTCCCTTAATAAACCGTGTAACGACGTAGGAAAAACGATGGCACTGGGGGGCTGAATTTTGTAACTTTTCCTAGGCAGTTGAGGGGTTACTGTCACATCAGAAGCAACACCAGGGCCAGGGGGGTAATGGAGAATATTAGACTCCCCCCCAACCTCTGCAAAGTCAGGTTTTGAGCCTACAAGCCGGATCTTACTAAGGGTACGTATTTAACGTCAGTCAGGCTTTGGGCTCCTAGAATCCTGGGCCCTTCCGTGATGCGGGGGTGCACGTTACGCTACTGACCACAGGGCTATTGGGACCGAAACATTTAATTTTGAACTATAGTTAAGTGATTATGATAACACTTGAGATGGCACCGTACTTTTCATAATCATGCCAACGAAGACTTTAAACTCCATCATATTCAATGAGTATCATTCCCAATATACGCCGATTAGTGTTGGAAGTAAAATATTTTAATTTTTCTATTGCATATGGGTTACATGTCCGTTACTCAGACAAACAAGCTGAAGTGACCATGGGCTTGATATACATTATTTAGGTCATTAAATTAATTTGAAATAACGTGAAGCAAGATTTATACGATGATAAATGGATAAAGCTCTCGTCATTCACTACTTCGGATGACGAGGATGGAGCACAAGCACTACTGTCGTCAACCTTGCACTCCACGCTATGTGAACACTTCGAGGCTAAATTTAACCTGGTGTGACGTTTGGGAAAGTTAAGGGTAGCGTAAGAGTTAAGAAATTAAATAATAGGAAAATTTATGTCCACAGCTATTAATTACAGTATTTACATTTAAATAAAAGTTACTCGTACTATGGATTATTTCCATACAGTAATACCACGAACTTATGCGATAGGTGAGAACTGTGTAAGTCGGGGTATAATTTCGCATATAAATACATATAAATTACTTTTAGTTGAGGCTGGTGATGGGTGATGAAATAAAATAATAACTAAGAAAAGAATGTTTAATAAAATCTTAGATATAACACACATACAAAATAGCGAACCATAAACTGACTGGGTGGCGTGGTTGATTTATTCCTAGGCTTCTACACCCAAGGTTGCGGGTTCGACCCCTACCCAAGTAGGTGGATTTTCAAGGTGTAGAAAATTGACAATGGCCATGTCGTATGATTATACGGCATGCAAATTATCCCTTGAGTGTCTCTTTGGCTTGGATGCTCTCGGCAAAATTGAAAATCCTAGTACAGGTTCTCATCGTCAAGAGTTCAGGTGCTTCCCTCTGGCGAGGAAACTGGGCGCCAAAATTGCTTGCGGTAATTAGTATCGCCTATATGATGCCGCGCTAAAAAGTGATACCAGCTCCTGCAGAATGCACTAGGTCTGCAAAGGTTAAAGTACCAATACGCAGCCCCATTAGAAAAAACCCCCACAAACCAAAGATACTCTGATGTAGAAGGTTTCATAAAATCTAACAAGTAGTCTGAATGCTCAAAATTTTTTTTCTTTCCAAAAGTTTCCTCGTAGCAATGTAAATATTTTTTATTCCTTGTTTTGTAGAAAAATACGCTCTACGTCGCAATCTATATTTTCTAATATTTGCACACCTCTTTCAATTAAATGGAGGCCTTCTGTTGAACTACCAATAGTCTTTCGATATCCTGATTGAAATGGGTTTTAAGATTCAAGTTCTTCAATGCCTTCTCCTTGCTCATACATTTCTATGAGCCATTGAATTGTCAGCCCCTAATTGGGGAAATCAGGCAGTTCTTGAATGTCATCACTATCCACTTCTAAATTCAGCGGCGTAACGTACTCCCCCGCATTGTGAGGGGGCAAGGCTTCTAGGGAGCCAGAAACCTAACTGACTCCATTAACGTAGATTTTCTTAAAATTCGCTTCAGATTTTTTTAAATCCGAATTTTAAGCGATCTTCCGTTTGGCGATCTGACACAATTCAAAATCAAAACTTTAATATGCTCATTAGATATCTTAGATCCAATAACCAAATCAAAAAACATTTTATTCGATCTGCTGTAATCCCCGCGACGAGAGAAACTTTTCTTTAGCGGGTTGTCTTTTGAAACCTGTATCACTAACGGATGAAGCAAAAGTCAGACGGAGAATCGGATACAATGCAAGGAAGATAAAAAAAAGTCATTACTTTTATTATTATAGTATACTTTACATTAGCTGTAAGGAGAAGGAGAAAAAACATGATTTACTTTGTACGGAAGAAGCAGAGTAACTTATTTGTGTTTTTAGTCCCTCCCCCCCTCATGACTTTCATTTTCATTTAGCGAAATCGCAAATAACGTACATCTGTTATGTTTTTTTCACGTAAAATAGTATTACGATACTTGGAAAAGCACAGAGAGCACTTAAAATGATTATTTGGTCTACATTTGTGAGTATTCAATCAAATAAAACATAATGAGAAACGTTTCACAAAATTGGTTTTAGAACAGGCAAGCCGCTACGGTCCGCCGGAGCAAGCCGCAACTGACGCAGACAACATAAATACTCTCACTTAAACTCTCAAACACATAAAATATTTTAAATTTCCAGACTTTAAATTTAAATTCCCTTATTATTTTTTCACTATTTAATGTAATTTATCCTACATCCTAAAGTTAAAAAAAAATTCTCTCTTTAATTTAATTCTTAATTTTTCTCACTTTTGTCGCAGTACTGGTCTAAAATTGGAAAGTAAGCCAAAGCCATACAACTCATAATCCACTGCGATAGAAGATTAAGTTTCCTTAAGGAGAAAAAAGAAATTTACAATCATTCAACCTATTTTTAGAATAGACGTCTATATTTTTATATTCAATGCACTTAAATATATAGGCATATTCCTTTACTATTAAAACATTTTGATCTCATTCAAATTCTAAACGTTCAATATTAGAACTGTTTTTATAATCGGAATTTAATATTCTGATTCTTATACTGGTATTTTGTTAATAAGACAAGAAACGCGGCCCTAAAATGAGTGGAGTTAAAAAAAACTTTAAGTGGATCTCAAAAACGAAACAACATTTGAAATGAAAAGGAGTATAATATTAATAGCAAAAATGCAAAATTGGATAACTTTTTAATATATCTGTGCATCTTGTGCAAGTGCTAGTAATATATTCTATCTAAAGAAAAGGAGTCAGAGAATATGAAAATGAAGAAACAGACTTGAGTAGAAGTGATTTTGCGCATTATGCGCATTCTGAAAGTCTGCGTACAGACGATCATTTTCCATATTCATGCAAAGATCACTAATTAATCGGAGTCTTTCTGAATCGATACACATTTTATTAATTCCTCTAACGTCTAAATTCAAATAGTATAAGCAACAAATACCCGTTTATTACACAAAATAATATAAATTTAGAATACAAAAATAGATCGACACAAACGGTTTGCATCAAAAATCTGCGTACACTGGGAAAAAACCTTTTCGATAATGGATTTTAACTAAAAGTTCATTCTTTTTAAGCTATTTCGTCATTTTTATAATTTTTCTTAGCATATTTGGCAGAGATTCAACTAGTTATATCTTCTGTGGTTATTTTGTTCCATTCTTCTACCATGGCAGATTTGAGCATTTCTATGAACGTTATTATGTGCTCCGTGATTATACACTCGAATAAATGCCACACAATCTGTATTGTGCTTATGTCTTTGGTCTGGGATGGCTTACGGAATTGGTTTTGAGCATAATAGAACAGCCATGACTTTACAATGCAAGCCACTTGCTTGGTATCGTTGTCCTGCTGAAATTAAAAATTTTCACTCACCACAAGTTTCTTGGCACTTGTCCTGATATTTTACTTGTATTCAAGTGATCAATTTTGTTCATTGTTGATTCAATAAATTTCAAATTATGGAATTTATTAAATCAACTACAACCCAAAAATGCTTCCTATACTCTTCCGAACCATAATGCCTTCTCCTTCATATTTGATAGTCGGTAAAAGAAGATCTATGAATCTGTTTGCAGACACATTTTTTATCATTTTTGATGCCAAAAATATAAAAATTACTTTCAACTGAATATATTACATCCCCCCCCCAAATTATGTCATATTTAGAAATTTTTTCGCTCAGCTCATCACGGGATTCAGAAACGAAGAATATGGTAAGTAATACCTTTTTTCTTTCGTTAGAATTTGAAATCGAAAATTATTTTACAATTTTGGTGTCTTTCTTAGTGTATCGTTTTTATTTAAGTTGCCAGGCTATCTATCTGTCGACTGTTGTTAGATTTTCCATTTTAATAAACATTATAAATACTCTCTAACGTTAAGGGTTTAGCTACCGCCGTATCAATGATACGGTGCCGCAGGCAACAGGGGCTTCAACATGTGTAACTACAGTTCCACTAACAGGGCTCTCATATTTGAAAAGAGGCCTCGAAGGAATTTTGGTATATGGCCTCACTCAGGACAAGCTATGCCAGTGCTAATGTTACACATTATTTACTTGGTTTACTCAGACTCAGGTTGATTTTGTGTGTGTGTGTATTCAGTTATAAACTTAATATTTAAAAGGTACATTAAATTTTAATTAAAAAAATTAATTACATTTGTAAAGGTACATTATGTTATGATATCACAATCCTTTGTAAGATACGGCTTGGGGCCCGAAACCTAACCTTGAGGGGGTCCAATTATTTTCCGTTACATCACTGAGTGCATGTACGAGGGTGAGTCGGAAAATAAGTTTCCCTTATCGACTGTGGTCAGAGTTGTGTATGAAAGTCAAAAACATAGAATGAGACATTAAGGTATCCGGAACCGTGATTTTGCAAAAGCTTATAAATGGATAATATTTGTGATATTTAGTGTCACTTAGATTAGAATACATGTATATAAAATTGTTTTAAGAATAGTATTACAATAAAAAATTATTTAAGTACAATATTTTGACAAAAAATGAACATAGAATGACCCATTTTCAAAATATTCTCCTTTGGCGAAAAATGCTTTTATTATTATAGTAATATTTTGTGCCAACGCAAAGTATTTGACAAGATAATGTACAGTAGCTCCTCTACACGGCAGGTCTTCAGTGTCGCTAGGACTGGAGCCCGTGACTCGCCAACGTCGGCCACTAGGATAATAAAATCACCTTATTGAAGTGCTTGCTAATCTTCACAATACTTCAGCAAAAAAAAAAAAAAAAAAAAGCATTTCGGAAAAATTTTAAAATTGGTTATATCAATCATCTGAAAACAATTCGTAGAGGTTCTAAGATTCTTAAATTGGACAAGTAACTAACGTTTAAAGCGAGACAGCCTACTTAATTGCATGCGTAAACATGGTTTTATTGATTTCAATGTTGACATATATACACCTTTTACAATGTTGACATATATACACCTGCATCACACATATTGATTCTTTTAATCATGTTGAATTCCGGGAGGAATTATTGACCAGTACTCCCAAGCATAGCAGCCATCCGGAATTACTCAGACAACTGGCACTTGAAGTAATAAATGACATACCCGATCAAGCCTAGATTATTTACACAGATGGTAGTCGTTCGGATGCGGGTAGAGCTAGGAGTGGTATTTTTAGTAACACTTCTGAGAACGATGTTAAAATCAGCATCAGGAATCCTGACCACTGTTCCGTCTTTAGATCGGAACTCATTTGTATTAGTGGTGCTCTCGATCATGTTCTCAACTCTTATAAGGACAGTATCTGGATCCTGACAGACAGCAGAAGCTCCATCCAACATTTGAAGAATTATCCAAAAATTATGGACAGTACTGGTCTAGATATTTTATCCAAATTAGTTAGGCTTGGTCAGAGGAAACAAGTGTGTCTCCAGTGGATTCCATCACATGTGGGTGTGCCTGGGAACAAAGCTGCTGATGAGCTGGCTGGTAGGAGATGTGATCCCCCTAACCCCAGTTCCACTGTCTTAACCCATTCGGAAATTCCTTCCTTCCAAAGAAATAAAATGAATTTGACTTGGCGAAACCCTCCTGCTCACCACTGGTACGCAGCTAAGAGTTCTGGCCTATCTATACAGTGCAGGAGTTCCAGGGCTCATCAGACTGCCTTGGCGTGCTTTAGAAGCGGTCACCTGCGTAGTATGACTTTTCTGCAGGAGGTAAAGTCTTTCTTTACCTGTCCCTTCTCTCTCTTTGCTTCTCCTACTCATCTTCTGGACTTCTGGGGCATTTCCCTGCGACAGTTGTATGAAGAGCAAGACCTGGTGTGTGACACTATTACGCAGAAAGGTCAAATGGACTTGGTGTAGGCTTTCCTGCTCCAAGGAGATTGGAAACAACAACAACACAACATAATTCGTAGTACAGGAAAATTCCCGTGTAAATGGGGGTTACGTTCAAAAATATCGCCGTGTTATGCAAATCCGTTTTATGTAACAAAGAATTAGTACGAAAAGGGGAGTTAGGTACCACACAAATTGAAAAGCATATGTTGTTAGAGTCTCGTAATTAAGATAAATATCTTTATTAAAACTTTCCTGAGAAGTAGAGGAGAGTCGAGTATTATGTAATATTCAGGTAATATGGATAACGTAGGTTTGGCTTTGTTTGTAGCTGCTAATGCGTGGGAAAACCTTGAAATACTGAAAAAAGACTCTCATGATGCATTGCAGGGATAGTTGACCACTTGTTGCTGCCATACCACTCGCTACAAAACAAAGTGTACTTTGTGATTTTCAAAAAATTTTACAGGTATGTTTCCAAATATTTTAACCTACTAGTACACTTGTAACATGAGCATTAAAGTTAAGCGCAATGTACATGAAAAGAATTGTAGTTTGTAATACTGGGGTCATTTTTTAGATGACCATGTTTTGTCTTTCAGTTTTGTAGGCATTCCATACAATGCCTAGGCAAAGTATGAAATATTTCTCTTATTTCATACTTTGTCTAAAAACATCCGGCATTCTATACATTGCCTAGGCATTCTATAGAATGCCGGCATATCATACTTTGAAGGTAACATATATATCTTGTTCAAATTTTAAATCGTCGTTAATAAAATACTTCCTATTGATCCATTCAAGTTCAAATACATTTTTTAAAACTTGTAATGAATTACACTTGATGTTAATACAGTTTATTCAAATATCAATTCATTAATTATATTTAATTAATGAATAAATGCTAACAAACAAATATAATAGTCCAACAACATATATAATAAGGAAAATCGCTCGTTATGTCTCTGTAGCGCAATGGATAGCGCCTTGGACTTCTAATCGAAAGATCATGGATTCGAATACTGCATGGGGTGGCCTAATTTCTGAGAATGTGATTTCTTTTTACTATACAATTTTATTAGAATAATTGAACTGGATTAATGAATAAATAGTATCAAAAACTAATAGTCCAACACCCTATATAGAAAGAAAAATAGAAAATTGCAAAGAAAATCTCTTTCTAGTTTTTCACTTAATATTGTAAACCTATCATATGTAAAGGTTTTTTTTTTTTGAGAGGTATAGAGTGGCTTGCCTGGTCACGAGTTCGATCCCAGTACCACTAAAGACCCGCCGTGTAGGGCAGCGATGCACGTTAAATCTGTCGAGAGCTGAAACGTCCTCCCGTTGGTGTGGTGTGGTAGTTAGGAGAGGGGGGTGCCAGCTCAGATGTCGTCCACGTCACTTGACCATGGTTCAAAATTACGTGGTCCGTCGCCAAAAGCCCTCGTGTAGCTGAACAGTGCGACGTTAATATTAAATCAATCAATCAATTGAGAGGTATAGAACTTTAAATTGCAATAAAACAACGATGTATTATTCGATTGACATGAGTTTTTTTTATTCAAAAGATAATCTTGTGGCATTACATTTTAAATATGATTTCTGGCATAGGACTGCCACAGCTGGCTCGGATGTAGTCCAATCTGGACGTCCAATTTTCGATGACTTTTTCCAACATTTGTGGCCGTATATCGGCAATAACACGGCGAATGTTGTTTTCCAAATGGTCAAGCGTTTGTGGCTTATCCGCATAGACCAATGACTTTACATAGCCCCACAGAAAATAGTCTAGCGGTGTTAAATCACAAGATCTTGGAGGCCAATTCACAGGTCCAAAACGTGAAATTAGGCGGTCACCAAACGTGTCTTTCAATAAATCGATTGTGGCACGAGCTGTGTGACATATTGCGCCGTCTTGTTGGAACCACAGCTCCTGGACATCATGATTGTTCAATTCAGGAATGAAAAAGTTAGTAATCATGGCTCTATACCGATCACCATTGACTGTAACGTTGTGGCCTTCATCGTTTTTGAAGAAGGATTCCACCGGCCCATAAAGCGCACCAAACAGTCAGTTTTTCTGGATGTAACCGTGTTTCGACATACACTTGTGGATTAGCTTTTTCCAAATGCGGCAGTTTTGTTTGTTGACGTAGCCATTCAACCAGAAGTGCGCTTCATCGCTAAACAAAATTCGCTTATGAAAATCGGGAACAACGGCAATCTCGTTTTGGGCCCATTCGACGAATCTACGCCTTACTTGATGATCGTTTTGATGAATTGCCAAACCAAACTGAGAATAAATCACTTGACAGCTGTTAAATCGGTCGCCATCCTGGAAAGTAATGCCAACTTAAACTTCTATACCTGGAAAAAAACACTCTGTATTTATATATGAATTCCTAGCTTAATAGTATCCGCCATATCCTTATAGTTTAGATGAACTAGCTTACCGCTATTTCCTGGGTAAACAGCTACGGTCAATAGAATGTCAATCCAACCTTTAATCTGGCTGGCTCTGGCTTAGGCAATACTCCGCTGGTCTCGACCCACTTTTGACTTATCTACACCGGCACTGTTAGGTCAACTCCCAGAATGAAGACTCCTCTTTTAGACTTTATCTCCCTTCACTTAGCTTACTTAGCTCTCAGAACTTCAATCAGCGATCCTCGCGAATGCTAACCTTCCAATATACCGTAAAATCCGGTGTATAACTCGCACTTTGAACACAAAAAATATGATGGAAATTTGAGGGTGCGCGTTATACACCGAGTATAAAAGCGATGGCTTTAAAAATAACAAAAGAGATGAGTAAAAAAAATTTTACTTCTACATGCATCGAAGTACTGTTTATTTAAAAGAAATGACTTGCCTTGTGAACTAAAGGAGTTGTAGTTCTAAAAGTAAGCTATTTTTTCAAAAGTTTGGGATAAAACATCGAATAAATGACTTCAAAACATAAGAGCAATGTATACTAATATTTCAGATTTCTTCGTAAAAAAGGGGGGGGGGCGTTATACGGCAAATATACCTAAAAATTAAAAACTGCATCTTGAAAGTATGGATACGCGTTATACGCCGGATTTTACGGTATATGATTCCTAATTTGCATAAACACGCTCTCTTCTTGGATTAGTTGGAAAGAATTGCCATTCAGGCCCCAAAGACATCCCAAGAGGACAATTAGTGGAAATACCGATAAAGCCCCGTCACAGCTTAAAGTTTCATTTTCCAATATGGTCTGTCTGGCATTATGGAATACTAGGTATTCAATAATACCTAACACATACTATTATGTTGTATCATTTGTACTAGGTTTCATGCCATCAACTAAAGAACCAGAAAACAAAGGAACTGAATGTATTTTTTGTAACCGAAAATTCTTCGAAGATTAAGGGGGGGGGATATTAGTTTCAATGATTCAGCTGTTTTCTGTAGGCTAACCTTGACTATACTGAACTGAGAATTTTGTTAATAAATTCGAAACAGAAATGACATTCACGCATTTTTAAAGGTATGGCTTTTATAGTTAAAAATATCTACGATTTATGAAGTTTTAGTTTTCCAATGGCTTAAACCACCTATTCCATATTACCCTACTATTCCATAATACTCAACATTTATCATTTTTTTAAAAAAATTTTTTTAAAACAAGACAATAAATATTAATTTTTTTAAAAGTAATAACTCTTTACAATTGTTTATTGTATATATCAATGATGATTTTGGAGACTTCTATGAAAAACCAGTAAAGTTCAGAAAAATATTTTTCTTTTACCTCAAAAGACTATTTGACCCTTAAGAAATAATAAAAATATTAATATTGAGTGACATTTTATGCAAAAAAATGTAAAGTAAAAAGAATTCAATAGAAAAATTTATTTCACAGGTATGCTAAGTCATAGAATCAGATTAGAATGTTTTATTGTTAGTTATTGTTTTTAATTCTTTTACTAACTGAATTCTGTTATTATACCACTTTCTTAACTTAAGGTATCCGACTACACTGGCGTGCAAAAATTAAGGACGAAGTCCAAAAATTAGCATATCAGCTGAACGAAGAGGCAGAGCGGACAGAAAGACCAATCAGGAGATTAAGTAAGGTGATGTACGGTAGCACATGCGCACATATGCAGGTAGACGTAATGGGGGAGTGTCTGAGTAGTATAAAGCATGTTGTCGGTGTAAGATCAGTATTTCTGGCAAAGAGATTGCACGCCGTATAGCAGTTAAAATCACACCGAGTTGCTGCCTCAGCGAGAAATGGCGAATAATCAATCTGTTAGACGACATCTGGATGCTTTAACCCGAGGTCGAATCATTGGGAAGTTGGAGGAAGGCCGCAGTGTGACAAGTGTGGCCGCAGTGTGACAAGTGTGGCTGCAGAGTTCGGAATTGCTCACAGCATCGTTTCACGACTTTGGAGACAATTTCAAACTACAGGAACAGCTATCCGGGGGTTCAGTAGTGGTCGTCCACGAGGAACCACACCCGCAGATGACCGGTACATTGTCTTACAGGCCAGAAGAAACAGGCGGGAGAAATCGCTAAACACACGACACAGGCGACTGGACGACCGATATCGCGTTTTACCCTGGCCAGAAGACTGCACGGTGGTGGTCTGTTTGCACGACGCCCTGTACGGTGTGTACTTTTAACGCCTGCCCATCGGAGAAGGCGTTCTCTGTGGTGCCGGGAACACCGGAATTGGAGAGACAATGAATGGGGATGAGTACTCTTTATAGATGAGAACAGATTCAGTTTGAGTAGCGATTCTCATCGCATACTCATCTGGAGAGAGCGGGGAAGCCGCAATCATTCCTCGAACATCATTGAAAGGGACAGGTATGGAGGTCGCGGTGTTCTCGTTTGAGGAGGCATCATGCTTGGTAGTCGTACAGACCTTCACATCTTCGACGCAGGTTCAGTCAACGGGACCCGTTATTGTAACGAGATTCTTCTTCCATATGTGCGTCTTTTTAGAGGCGCTATGGGTCTGCAGTTCCTTTTCATGGACGACAATACACCATGTCATTGCACAGTAGCTGCCAAGCAGCTCTTAGAGAGTGAGGATATTGAACGTATGGATTGGCTGGCACGATTTTCGGATCTCAATCCCATAGAGCATGTATGG
Organism: Trichonephila clavipes; assembly: GCA_019973935.1. Lineage (NCBI taxonomy): Eukaryota > Metazoa > Arthropoda > Arachnida > Araneae > Nephilidae > Trichonephila > Trichonephila clavipes. The sequence continues at coordinate 132,704 of BMAU01016147.1, forward strand.
GATTTTCGTACCTTACCACCAGCTCGTACCTTACCACCAGTAACGATTCGGGAGCTTCGATTGGCGCTGCAAGACGAATGGGCAGCAATGCCTCAACAACTCATTGACACCCTCTTTCTCGGCATGGGCAGACGCTGTGAAACCTGCCTAGCAGTCAGGGGAGATCATATCCCCTACTAAAGACCGGATGTTTCTTGCTGGACACCCATCACAGGGATGTTTCGGCCTTCAGTTGCATTGCGCTCCATGCTACTTTTTCAATCAAGCTTCTTTTTATCCCTCTGATTTCTCTTTTAGTAAGTGTTGCTTACATTACACATGTCCTTACGTATGGGGATCTTACGGTATTAAATGTGTTGATTTGGAAAGCTTTTGTACAAAGTTATATTGAAAAAACCGTCCTTAATTTTTTTTTATATATAGTATATATATATATATATATATATATATATATATATATATATATATATATATATATATATATATATATATATATATATATATATATATATATATATATATATATATAAGGAACTAATATAGTAGGAATTGGAGGAGATAAATAAAATTGTAATTCGAACTTATTGCTCGCACCGCTCTACTTTCATATCTCAAAATCATTGTTATAATGTGTGTGACTTTCCAACTGACATGATTTTGTGAGCGTTCAACGATTAAACAATTTCTTCAAGGACTCGAAATATTTTATATATATATATATAGAAGGAGAGATTGAAGATTTGTGTGAATAACGATTGAAGATTTGAACAAGATATATATATCTTGTTCAAATCTTCAATCGTTAATAAGATATATATGTACTTTCTACTCATCCATTCAAGTTCAAATACATTTTTTAAAACTTGTAATGGATGACACTTGATTTTAATACAGTTTATCCAAATATTAATTCTGTAATTCTATTTAATTAATGTATAAATGGTAACAAACAAAAATAATAGTCCAACCGCATACATAGAAAGGGAAATCGTCCGTTGTATCTCTGTAGCGCAATCGATAAGGCGTTGGATTTCTAATCCAAAGGTCGTAGATTCGAATCCTACATGGAATGGCCTAATTTCTGAGAATGCCATTTCTTTTTATTATACTATTTTATTAGAATAATTAAATTTGATCAATGAATAAATAGTAACAAACAAAAATAAAATAGTCCAACACCTTATATAGAAAGAAAAATGGAAAATTTCAAGGAAAATCGCTCTCTATATTATTACTTAATTTTGTGATTCTATTATATGTATATTCATCTTTATATTAGTTGTAACTATTTAACAAAAAATAACTAAAATAAAATTTTTATTTGTTGACCTAAGTAGGAAATGATTTTAATTTTTTTTTATATTACTTGTGTGTGTGTTTTCTTTTAACTGTAATGTAGAAAAATACTTATATTTAACGTTGTTTATTTCTTAATTGTTAATAAATATATTTAAAAATACGTAATATTTGTATAATTGTAATTTTTTTTATTTTTGATGAAGAAATAGTTACATTTTCTTTTGTTTAATTTGTAAGAATTGTCTTTAAATGATGCAAAATTAATGCATCATAAAACTGTAAATATCTAAATTATTGACCTCAATTCTCTAATTCTGCATACATTATCGCGGGAATCGGATTGTTTCAAAAATATCCCACCGAGTGGCCTCCTGATTCTTACTGGTTGATTGGTTTGGTATGCCACAGCTACAACCGGGTACCAGGTTGCCGACCCCTGGGCTAGCACATACTATAGGGTGTTTTTTTTAGAGGTATAGAACTTTAAATTGCAATAAAACAACGTTGTATAATTCGATTGACATGAATTTTTTTTATTCGAAAGATACTCTTGTGGCATTACATTTTAAATAAGAATTCTGGCATATGACTGCCACGGCTGGCTCGGATGTAGTCCAATCGGGACGTCCAATTTTCGATGAATTTTTCCAACATTTGTGACCGTATATCGGCAATAACACGGCGAATGTTGTCTTCCAAATGGTCAAGCGTTTGTGGCTTATCCGCATAGACCAACTACTTTACATAGCCCCACAGAAAATAGTCTAGCGGTGTTAAATCACAAGATCTTGGAGGCCAATTCAAAGGTCCAAAACGTGAAATTAGGCAGTCACCAAACGTGTCTTTCAATAAATCGATTGTGGCACGAGCTGTGTGACATGTTGCGCCGTCTTGTTGGAACCACAGCTCCTGGGCACTATGATTGTTCAATTCAGGAATGAAAAAGTTAGTGATCATGGCTCTATACCAATCACCATTGACTGTAACGTTGTGGCCTTCATCGTTTTTGAAGAAGGATTCCACCAGCCCATAAAGCGCACCAAACAGTCAGTTTTTCTGGATGTAACGGTGTTTCGACATACACTTGTGGATTAGCTTCACTCCAAATGCGGCAGTTTTGTTTGTTGACGTAGCCATTCAACCAGAAGTGCGCTTTATCGCTAAACAAAATTCGCTTATGAAGTCATCGAAAATTGGACGTCCAGATTGGACTACATCCGAGCCAGCTGTGGTAGTTCTATGCCAGAAATCATATTTAAAATGTAATGCCAAAAGATTATCCTTCGAATAAAAAAAATTCATGTCAATCGAATAATACATCGTTGTTTTATTGCAATTCAAAGTTCTATATCTCTAAAAAAACACCCTTTACATGTAGCGATGGTTGTTGAACCTTAATGACTAATGATTAACAAAGATTAATAACAGCAAGAGAAATTAATACATAAGCCAGAAGTGAATCACAATATTTCAAATCAAGACTAGCTTCATACAATGTAAAGTGTAACATATTTCAAATTTACAGACAAAATATATTAAGGTATCCGACTACGTTCGGAACCATGATTTTGCAAAAGCGCATATGTATAAATGGATAATTTTCATGATATTTACTTTCACTTAGATTAGAATACATGCATAAAATTGTTTTAAGGACACTTTGACAAAAAAATTTATTTAAATATAATAATTAGAATAACCTTTTTTCCGAATGTTCTCCTTTTGTGAAGAATGCTTCTATTATAATAATATTAACGAGAATTTTTGAAATATATAACTTAGAAATGGGTTTATTCATACTTTACGACAACAGAGGGGAGCAATTTTAAGAAAAAAACGCCAATAATTATTTCAATGGGTGGTAACTCTGAAAATAATGTGAATTTTTCAAAATTCTAGTTGAGCCTCTGTAGAAAGGTCTGAGCTATATACAGGCAAAATATTATTATAATAGAACCATTTTTCACAAAAGGAAAACATTTCGAAAAAAGATTATTCTAAGTTAATTTTTTGCCGAAATATTATATTTAAATAAATTTTGTTGTCAAAGAGTGTCCTTAAAACAATTTTATGCACGTATTCTAATCTGAGTGACACTAAACATCATGAAAATTATCCATTTATGGGCTTTTTAAAATCACGGTTCCGAACGTAGTCGGATACCTTAAGGGACCAAAATGATTCAAAGAAAATTAAATAGAAATGCAAAGAAATTTCTCAGAGCTTTTTAGAGTGAAGTATAATATATTTTGGAAAGCTAGTATTGTTTTAGTGTCTTCAGTATGGCAGTAAAAAAAATTTTATAATGATCTTTTCAAATCACTTTCAGGACAAAGGTAATTTAAGTTGTGAGTTAGCAAACAGCCTCTAGAACTATCTGATATATTTGCATAAAACATCGAGAATATTGTGGAAAAACGTAAAATGCAAGTTAATCCTTTATCTACCTCATTATGATTTACTGCAATTTTTTTCATGCAATATTTATTTTGAAACATTACTTTGGAAATTAAGGAATATATACATAAATAAGATACCTAACTTTGGGAAATTTAATCCGTTAGAGCTAATTAATGAAATTGGCATTTTAAAGTACCATCAGTCCACAAAGGTCTAAAATATTTTCATAATACGAAAAGACCGAATTACTTTTTTAAGTTTTAACTCTTATAAATTTTAAATAACCATAGAGCACACTAATATTTACAGCACAAAATATTTATTTTTAAAGATTATTAAATTTAAAAAAAAATTATTTACTTTTTTGCACATAAAAACAGCTTTTACACATAAACTTAATTTAATAATATTCAAAGAAACAATTTTTCTTTTCATTAATGTACAAAAATTCTTTACACGTTGCGCATTTTGAGTGAGGTTTCGGTTGAATAATTTTTAAATCATCGCTTCTTGGGGTAGGAAATGCTGTATTTTCTTAACATGAACTTCTGCGCCTTGAGTCTTGTTTAGTCTCTTGAACGTCATTTTAAGAACCCTAGCAGATTATTTGCTGAGACTTCGTCCCCTGAAAAATCATCTGTTAGTGCATCACTGATTTCAGATAGTAGATTCTGTAATAAATCCAAAGCCTCTTGAAGATTGAGCTTCTTTTTTCCAAATATTCTAAGAAAATGAAAAAAAAAAAAACAACAACAATAAAATAGCAACTTGAAAATCTTCTATTATGGTTAAATCTCAATTACACATATAGAAACTCAAATGTTGTTATTTTTTTTAAAATAAGAATGGATATTTCATTTAATTGTGTGACAAAAAATCCAAACAAACTCAGATTAAAAGTTCAAAATTTTTTGAAAACTTTAAACAATAAAAAAGTAAAATAAATAAGTTAAGCTAAAAAGAAATGCCAAAAAAATAAAATAAATAAATAAATATAACTATTGCAATACAGTGATGACGCTACAACACAACTAAAAACCACTTCAGTGCGCTGTGTGTGCTTATGAGTACCACAAAGTTATTCAACCGTAAAATTAATTATCTACACTACTTACTTAAAATAAATAGTCAAATCGTTTTCTAAGGTCTTAACCAACATACCAAAAAAATAAGTCACTTACCTTTTGACATTAAATACTTTTTCGGAACAAAAATGACAATTTTCGCAATTCGATCAAAATGTCAGCTGAAAACGCAACTTTTGCTTTAAAACTATTAGCCTTCCTCTCCCCCCCCTTTAAAACTGGTCATAGAACCCGTGCTGCCATATATCCTGGAAGAGTGGAATTAAAAAAAGTGTTTCTCTGCCAAACATCCACAGAATATTCGTAAAAATTCTTATTCTGTGTAATTTTGAAGTGCGTGGTATTTATAAGTACCGTCGGTAGATAAAGGGGTAATCAATACAAATCAGCAGATAATTTGTTTTTCATGAAGAAAGACAAGTTAGGCATGATTTTTTTGTACATTTTATTAAAAAATTATATTCAAAATAATAAGATTTCAGTATTTTAGATACGGAGTAAAAAATTTGAATTTAAATTTCTTGAAAACATAACATACAGTTTATAAGTAAGATTCAAATTACGAGATAAATATCTTACTGAATGCGCCTACAAATTCACTTCGGTATCTTATTTGAGGTTTGTGTATTATTTGGGCTCTATTCAAAGGTTTGAGGATTTTATGGAATTATTTTACAAAATTTTATAGAACACTCGAGATTTTACAGAAATAGTTTCCAAGTTAATTTGTCTTTAATCTCATTATATGCCCCTCATTAAATGTATGTTTCCTTGGCTGTTAAAAGGATGGGGTGGATGAGAGTTTATTAAAGTCGCACTGCAAAGAAACACGAGTGTTATTGGCGACAGACGAAATTTTGAACCTCTATCAAGTGATGAGGACGGCACTTAAGCTGACATACCTCGCCAAACTACCACACAGTGCCAATGGGAGGACTTTAAGCCTCGACTGATTTAACTTGCATCAGACCCCTCTGCATGGTGAGTCTTCAATGGCACCAGGACTCGAACGCGTGACACGCTGGTCACGAGTTCGCGACCATGGCTAATAGGTTGCTGCGGCCCCTGAAAAGGAGGGGGAGGTACTATTATATCAAGATTTTATCATATCTTATAATTGAATTAGACATTAAAGATACTTATTTTGTTTTTCAAACTATAAACTACTCATAAACATTTTGTTTGCTTTTGTATCCATATAATTAATTTTCCAATTAACTCTTAACTTCACAATTTTTAAAATTTCTATGAAAAAATTATATCAGCTAGTTCTCAAGTAATAATAAAAGGGAAATATGTATATGTATATATATATACAGTCGACTCTCGATAATTCGAACTTTCGATAATACGAACCTCTCGCTAATTCGAAGTATATGCTCAGCCCCTAGAAAACTCTTGATATTTCGAACTAAAACCATACGTTTTGGTACTCTCAATATTTCGAAGTAAAATTTGTGTTTAGCCAGACTACAACACGCGATAATTCAAAGTTATCGTATAAAACTCTGGATAATTCGAACCTTCAATATTATGAAGTTAGATTCACTTCCTGTACCTTATTATCCCACGAGCGGTTTTTTTACTGAACTTATATTTTGGAATTTTGATTTATTCCTAAGCCATCTGTTTTTTTCTTTTTCCGTTGATACCCAAGCTTTAGATGGATACAGGAAAAAAACTGCTTTCTTTTTTATTCACTGTACAGTAATGGGTAATGTTTCCTTTTACAAGTATTGCACAATAATTTTGATTTGCGTTGAGTATTTATTTCTAATAATGAGTCACATTTAAACAGATGCTTTTTTAAATAAAGCACTCAAAACATATGTCAGCAGAATCGTTTTATGGCAGATAATTGAAAGCGAGAAATAAAACCTTTATATAAAAATGTACGAGGCAAAAGACAGGAGAGACAGGTATTTAACTTTTATTCTATTATTTTTTGAGCGGTAATGTGCCACTAAGAATTGCTCCACATGCCATAGTTGTCGACCCCTGCTATTAAGTATACCCCGTAGCTGAGTGTGAACTATGAATACGGCTTGTGTTAATTTTAGATTCCAAATTTTAAATTAAAAATATTATTTTACTAAAGTTGTGGTGATTTACGTTTCTTACCTGTTAATTTCGATAAACATTGGGCCACTACTTTACACCTCACCTCAGTGTAGACTTATCACGCGAAAGGAACGACATGTCTTCTTTTAAAAAGTACAAGTGCTTAACAATTTCTGAAAAGCAAAAGGTGATAGAATCAGTTGAAGAAGGTTAGAGTGAGGTCGATATAGCCAAAGCATTCGAAATCCCACTGAGCTCGCTCTCCACTATTCTGAAGAATAAAGAGAAACCTTTAGTGCATCTTCGAGTAAAGTGAGGAAACGCGTTAGTAAAGGTAATTTTCCACGTCTTGAACAGTATTTAGTTTCATGGATGAGACAGTGTCGAGGATAGAATATTCCGATGGGTGGCTCTTTATTGAAGGAAAAGGCTAAAGCATTCGCCAAAGAATTAGGAATAGTTTTATTACAAGAAAAGGAATGGGATAGTCTTCAAAAAAATGTGCCGGGAAAGCTCAAGTGTTGACAGTAACGTTTGTTCTAAGTGGCAAACTTTCAGATCTAAAAAGGAGGACTGCACATTTCGGATGAAACCGGACTCTTTTTCAAATGTTTGCCAGAAAAAACATTTACATTCAAAAGAAAAATGCCATGGAGGAAAACATAACAAGGAGAGGTTAACTATTTTACTGACTGTAAACATGGACGGCTCAGAAAGATTACTCCCTCTCGTCATAGGAAAATCTGCAAAACCTCGGTATGTTTCAAGGGCATAAACTCGTTCCTACCAAATACCGCTCAAACAAGAAGGCATGGATGATCAGCGAACTCTGAGATGGTTGGTCTCATTGAATTCGGATATGAAAAGAGAGAAACGACATATTCTCTTATTTTTAGACAGCAGTACTGTGCACAATAACGCACCACCTTTATCAAATATGAAACTTCAATTTTTTCCTCCAAACTCAACTTCAAAAGTCAGCCACTCGACCAGGGCATCATACATAATTTTAAAACCTTTTATCGGCGTGGAGTCGTTAAAAGCGTTTTGGATAATCTCGAAAGTCAGCAGAATGTAACTACTATTTCTATTTTAACAGCTTTGATCATGATTGACAAGGCTTGGAGAGCTGTTACTCCTTTGACAATTCACAGCTGTTTTAAAATGTCAGGCTTCCCCTCGCCGAATCTGGTTGATGTCGACGATACACTCACTGAATTTAATGCTGAACCATTCATTTGGGAAGCTCTTTCAGAACAAGATTTGACGACTACGTGTTGGTTGACACGGACATTGCTGTATAGGTAGCTCTATCTGACGCTGAAATTGTGGCTTTGGAACACAATAATACAGAAAATGATGAAGACGAATCGGAGGAGTTGACACCGGTAACTCCTTCAGAAGCTAAAGTGTCACTAAACAAACTACGCAACTTTTCCCTTCAAAATCATGTTGATGCAGACATTTTACAGGCTTCATTTGTTCTAGAAAAATCTGTTGACAAAGTTAGATTGAATGCCTTAAAACAAAAAAAGAAAACAGATTTTTTCGACAAAAAGGATTAATTATATATAGTATGCATATTCTTTTGATAGCTGTTTTCAAGACATAAGTGTATTCCTTTAATATAGGACTTTTAATTCCTGTTTTATTTTTATATACTGTATAAAATGTACTTATTATGTACAATTGTTGCTTTATTACATAGTTTTACATTTAAATGTGTTAGAAAAAAACTCTTCGTGTACTTTGAGAGTTTTTTCCTGCCCTCTTGATAATTCGAAGTTTTTCATTGGTCCCTTCAACTTCGAATTATCGAGAGTCGACTGTATATATATATACTATACATAAAATTAAGCTGTTTTAAATTGAATTTCAGTAATTTTTTTGTTTGTTGCAGAAGTGCATCATTGCGCAGTAATGCTGTAAAATTACAAAACTCTTTTATGTATGAGGATTTTATTATTAATCATAAAATGTTTAAATTTCTTACCTGGTAATTCATTTCGTTCATAAACAAGAGGAAGCATAAAATATAAAGGATTCTTTTTATAGCAAAAACATAGTTCTTGAGACATCAGAGATTTTTATAATTGTTATGATTTCTGGAAAAAATGTACTTCCATCTAGTGACAAAATTAGCATGCATTTCGTTGCAGTAATTTTTTTCTCAGATATGTGATTTGTAGGTAATTAAAAAAATATCGAGTCTATTAAATTAAAATAAACCATATGTTGCAGAAATGCAACAGTGCGAAGTTAAGGGTTAAATATGAAACGATTCATGAAAATTAATATCATTCATGTTAATAAACGATGTATTAATAGCATAAACATGATAAAAATGAGCTGCAATTGGATAAAAGCAAATTTTCCTTAGATTTTCTCTATTTATATCGCGGAGAAAAAGCGAACTGAATACAATAATAATACCCTCCACTCTGATAGGAAACGATTAACAATACACGAGTCTTCTTCGAGCCAATGCATGAAAAGCTTCGTATAAAAGAAGACCATTGGTTGAGAGATCCTTTCTAATGCACAGCGATAAAAAGATTGAGTTCGATTGTCGTGAGAACTGGGCAGTTGGTTTCCATTAGGGCTGGTCACTAGACACGGACGGTTAGTGGCTACTCCTACGTTTCCCCGCGCTTATGCGATTTGTATTTCACTCAGTGTTACAACATAGTACATCTCTTGTTTTGATGGGAGATTTCTTTTTCCTCTTTTGTGAGAATGGCGAAGAAAAATCAACACTTATTATTTTATCCGATATTTCTTACTTAGTTTCCCCTTTTCTTCAGTGTATTGCTTCGTGTTTTGTTTTTAGTTTCGGAAGACCAGCGGCGTGGAGTGAAGACTTTCAAAATTTACAGAATATAATTTCTTTAAATTTTACTTTGAAGTTGTTTAATATTTTGGGGATGGAACTTTTGGTTTCAGTTCAGGGTCAGGTAGTGGTGCACACAGGAATTTTTCAAAGGGAGGGGGGTCCACGGTTGAAAGTCCGTCATTCTTGTATCATGCTGCGGTGGCGTGGTAGTTGCGGACACATCCCCCTCCCCCATCTTAGAACAGATAAAGGGTGAAGATAAATAAGGAAATAAACACTTTTAAAAATCACAAATATAATTTAAAACAGTATTTTAAGGGGCAAATCTCTTTGACGTTGTGAGACACAAAAAGTGTCTTTTAATTTAAAATCCAGAGAATTAGGTGACCCTTAGAATGAAAAAAGAAAAAAAGCATGTGTAAAACTGGATGAAAGAACTGAAAACATCATAAAAGAATTCGAAACATCAAGCAATTTAGAAAAATGTCTAAAATCTTTCAGTTTTTTGTAATTAAGAGAAACTAAATCCAAAGGTAAATGACATTTATGCCTTTATAATAAAGGTTAGTTAGTATTCATTTACATGTATTTTTTTTTTATTTACTAGTATTTATTTTTATTTTACTTACTTGTACTTATTTTTCTTTTATTTGCTTTGTATCTGTTTTATTTACTTTACTTCTAGTATTTATTTTTACTTACATTAATGAAAGTAATTAATTTTATGGTAATTGCACCTGTTCTAACATTTATTTGACTCTAAAATACAAATCCCTGAAAAATTTGTCCATACCCTTCATTGTACAGTTATTTACTATTAATTTTTAAATATTTCTCTGAAAGTTTTTATTTTTATTACACTTCGCTATGTTTAAAATGCATTCACACTATAATGTCTTAACAATTCAACACAAATAATTAAATTTGATTAGCAAAAATGTATTTATCCTTGTAATAAAAAAAAAAAACGTTATCTCATGTGAAAGAGATTTGCCACTTAAAACATTGTTTTAAATTAAGTTTGTGATTTTTAAAAGTATTTATTTCCTTATTTATCTGCACCCTTTATCTGTTCTAAGATGGAGGAAAAACTGCGTCCTCTCAAACCACAAAATGTTATGCGTCCGCAAATACCCCGTGCGCAACTACCACGCAACCTCATGCTGCAATACGCTACCCAAAATATTCTTTTGATTTTGTCGATTTAAGGGAACAAAATACAGTAAAAAATTAACTATTGAATAAATAATTAGTATTAATTAATAAAATTAATTATATTAAAACAAATACTTAGTTAAATTTCGCGTACTATATTAGATTATAATCAATCGAAAAAAAATTAAGGACTGTGGAGAGGGTTCGGACCCGGGACCACCCCCCTTGTGTGCGTCACTGTCTTCATTCATTTTACAGAAATAAAGAATAATATTGGATCCATTAAAATATTCTCTCTTAAAAATTACCCGCAAGGGCCCGGGGCCTCGCTAGTCTAGTAGTTATGGTCACGAACTCGTGACCGGCGTGTCACCGGTTTGAGTCCTGGTGTCCCTGATGATTAGCCATTTTTACGGATGCACTTTCAATCTATCGAGCTGAGTGCTCCCGTTGGTATGGTGTGGTAGGATAGGTTGGAGAAGGGGTGGCAGCTCAGGTGTCGTCCTCGTCGCTTGACCGATGCCCAAAATTACGAGATCCGTGATCATTAGTCATCGTGTTGCTTTATAATGCGACGTTAATATAACTCTTTTTCTCTCATTCTAAGTAAGGACACATCAAATTGTGCTATTCGCTCTTTATTTTTGTTGTTTCAATTGGCATGACTTTATTTCATTTAGGCCAGTGCTTCTAAAAGTTGCAATATTCGCGGTCCAATATTCAATCATAATTTTCATCGCGCTCCCCTCGTACACGTATATATACGTCTCGCTCAGCCAAGACATTAATTATCTGGACGTATATATACGTCTTTCCGAAGTACAATCTTTTCTGTGCACTGCTATCCATCAAATTATTCCGAAGTTTTTGGAATGTAATAAAATGACCTTGATAATGTTTGCGAAAAATTTACTTATTTTAGGTTATTTGCTTCTTTATTCCTCCCCTCCCCTTCCATACGTCACATACACGCGCCTATGTGGAAAACGGTTAGCTTTGGGAAGCGAATCACGTAAATTTTAATCGGCAGTTAAGAGATTAGTTATAAACCGTACAAATTATCAAGATAAGTGTTAATTATTCTTTTTAATTATATATATGACAAGCCCATGGGGTTACTGCTAATTAATGAATTTGTTCTTAACTTAGTATTGGTAAATTAATTATGAAAAAAAACATTGTGTAGCACTGATACATTTACAAGTGTAATATATCAGTGTAAATGTGTATTTTGTTTACTTTTTGTTTACCATTGAATGTATTTTGTTTACTTTCAGTAAATTAATAATTTTTTTCAAAAAATCTTTTTAATAATTTTTAAATAATGTTTTGTTTTTGACTTTTCAATATGCTCGCGCCCCCCCTCGTAGAGCTGTCACGTCCCCAGGGGGTGCCCCACAGTTTGAGAAACACTGATTTTGGGCCACGGTAGCCGAGTTGTCAGAGTCGCGAGCTCGTGTCCGGCGTTGTCTAGTCATGGGTAGGAAACCTAGTGATATTTAAGACCCACCGTGTAGAGAAACTGATTCACGTCTAGTAAGCTTGATGCTCAGAGTCTTCAGGTTGGCATGGTGAGAAATTTTGGAGAGGTTGGTGCGAGCTCATGTGTCATTCTCGTCACTTGGCCGAGGTCCATCACAAATGGCCATGAATCCCCATTCCAGTTGCGTCACACAATTCTTAACAAACCATGGCCCATTTGTTTCTTATATGCATCGCTTCAAATTAAAAGCTACTCATAATTTTCTTTGTGGTTCTGTTGGGGACGCGAACCATTATATGTTCGCATGTCCTCCGACTAAGGATTTTTATTTGGTCTCTCCATCTCAAAATGCTAAAGAAACATGGCTCCAATCCATCATTAGAAATCCTTCTATTCACTCTAATCTAAAATAATGTATTAAAATTGCCTCTGCAATCCGGGATCAAATTCATTAGATAATATTGGATCGGTACTCTTTTGTCTCCAAATTTTTCCTGCTCCCCCCCTCTCCTTTTTTTATACGGTACTTTTGTATTTTACATTTATATTACTTTTTATGTATTTGCAAGAATGCTGGAAATAATGTATATTCTTTTTCCTTCTCTTACTCTGAATGTTCTTTTTTATTATTTTCAGCTTTGTATGTTTGTACCTTGCAATTACATATGTATTTCGTTTCATTTACCTTTAATTTGTAATCTGTAAATTTAATGTGTGCTTAACCCTTTATCTACCGACGGTAATTATAAGTACCACTCACTTTAAAATTACATAGAATAACCATTTTACGAATACTCTGACGATACTTAGCAGAAATATTCTCTTAAATCCCCTCTTCCAAGATAGTTCTAGTTGAGCCTCTGTAGAGAGGTCTGAGTTATATACAGGGAAAATATTATTATAATAGAAGCATTTTTCACAAAAGGAGAACATTTGGAATAAAGATTATTCTAAGTTATTTTTTTGCCAAAATATTATATATTTAAATACATTTTTTGTAAAAATGTCCTTAAAACAATTTTATGCATGTATTCTAATCTGAGTGACACTAAATATAACGAAAATTATCCATTTATGCGCCTTTTTAAAATCATGGTTCCGAACGTAGTCGGATACCTTAGCACGAAAAGAGATTTCCCTTTCTTTAATAATGTTTGGGAATGTTTCTGTGTTACTGAACTATTCTACAGTATTACGGGGAGAATTCGTTGCAGTAAATGATGATAATGTGTGTGCAGCCTCAATTATGGCATATTAAGACATTTTGGAGTTTGTTCAAAGTTTAAAAAATATCATTGATGCAGATTCCAACGATGAAAAGGAAATGAATAATGCAGCTCTTGTTTACGACATCCGAAATGAGGAACATCACGAAAAGTATAAACATCAATTTCAATTAAACACAATTTGAATAGTAAAAGGAATAACAAAATGGACGACATCGAACAACTCAATTCTATATTAAAGTATACTTCTATCATAGCAAAATTAGCATATAATCCAAATGAGCATTTTATATAGTACGACTTATATTTTCATTATAATAGTTTATTAAAATTTCTACCCAACTTAATGGAACATTTACGAAGAAGACTCTAGAGGTTTAAATATTTGCCATTATGCACTGATTGAGAAGTTAAAGTTCTTAACCTTCAAATCCGTACGAATCAATAAAAATATTCTCTTACATAATGTATTCAATACGAAAGGGATGTTTGCCTATCATTACCATGATTCATTACCAACTTCAGTGATCTTCAAAGCAACAAAGTACCATGAAAATCTTGTCTTGGTAATGATAACATCTTCAGAGGTGCTTTTTTACTCTTGAGCTTTCTTTATAGAACATTTATGAATTTATTCTTTTTTGGAATTACAAGTACTCATTTTATAAAATTTTTATAAAAACAATATGAGTTCACAATATGCGACGTAATTTTATTCTGAATCTGTGGTATGGCATCTTAAATCTTTTTTCTTTTAATTGTAAAGTATTTTTAATTAACACTGTCCATGACAAAAGAAATTTAATATACAATAGTCTAACATTAGCAGGGACTTGATTAAAAGTTAAATATATCCTCAAGAACAAAAGCCAAAATATTCTTAATATATCTTACAAGGGATAATGAAGATATTTTTTTAATCTGTAGAGCAAATAGAAAGATAGAGAGATTATAATATCTATTTGTACGCTAAATATGCTTAATTTTTTTTCTTTTAAAACATATCTAAATCTGAAAGAATCCTAATTCTGCAGAAAATTAATATCCTCCAACAGGCCCACTTTTCTATCTCAAAAACTGAATGTACACACCCCCTTTAACGCACAACTATTTAACTCTCTGCAAAACCATAAGCATGCCCATTTCCCAAAATGAAATATGCGTATAATAAGCGACTCCATCAAGGAGGCAGCATCAAAAGGAAATTTGCATTTCCAAATATCGGCTGAAAGTAATTCAGCATTAAATGAAAGAGAGAATCTCGAATTCCACCCCAAAACAAAAAGCAAATTACCAAGAATCTCCTATCCCTTTGTGTGCCCAAGTCATACATAACAAACAAATCAATATGATATCTTAGCTGCTACTGCGGCAACAACAGCAAATCGCGGGAGAGGAAGTAAGCGATACAAGTGGTCTCAGCCGACGGATACCACAATACCTTTAATTAATCCCTTGCAGATCTTGCAAGCTGTGTGCTTTCCCACGACCATCCTCCCTCACAGCAGGCTGCTTTCCCACAATCAAAAACGCTTTTATTGAGTTTAATCTCACAGGCAGCTCCCAAACACCTCACCTCCACTCACCCGCCTTAATCGTTCTTTTCCCTGCCGTAACATCTTCATCATTTTTCTTTCCTTTGCTATCTTTCTCGATTATAACGGAGGTCGACGCTGGAAGACAGCCAGTTAAAAGTGCTTTTGAGAGGCAATCAATCTGCGAAGAGTTGTTTAAATATATATTTTTTTGTTTTTTGTATTCCTTGTCTTAGTTTGTTCATCCACCCGTTGATGTTTATGTTTGGTATACTTTTACGTCATAATAAATTCATTCTTTTCACCTGACATTTCATTAGTTTAGTTTGATATAGGTGATATGCATTGAGTGGAAAAACAAAGTTTGTAAACACTAGTAGTTAGACAGAATTCTCAAATTAATTTTACGTACTTCGTATTGGGAATGAAAGAAAGGTATAGGAGAAAATTTCATTTATTTAGTCTGTTAAATTGATAAATCGAGAAATAGATTTTGTTTTTAATGGAATTGTTTATGGGATCATTTTGTTGAATTATCCACGTAGTTTTTTATACATATATATACCGTAAAATCCGGCATATAACGCGTACCTATACTTTCAAGCAATATTTTTTCCAATTCCTACGCTATTAGCTCACACTCTCTATATATTTACATTGGTGGAATTTTCAGTCGTTAATAAAATACATTTTAAAGCGCTCAATCGAGCTGAAATTTTTAACTCATGGTTATTTTGGATGACAATACAGTAATTTAATTATAATTAATAAAAATTAATTGATTTAAGCTACTTATTTAAAGAATTACAAATACAGCCTCGTTGGCATCATTTTTGGCGACTTGTGTCAGAACTTGAAAAGGTTTTTTTTTTTCACATTTTAAAGTGCTCATTTGAGCTGAAATTTTCTATACACTATTGTTTTGGGTAAAAATAAGATAATTTAATTATAATTAATTAAAATGGAATTGACTGAAACTAATTATTTAAAGAATTACAGATACAGCCACGTTGGTTTCATTTTTAGTGTTGGGTCAAAATTTTAAAAGATTTTTTTCTCTCACGTCTTAAAGCATTCAGTTGAACTGAAATTTTATATAAACGATTGTTTTGGATGACAATACGATACTTTAATGATAATTAATAAAAATTAATTACCACTTAATATTGAGATTCTGTCATATGTATATAATATTTATATTAATTGTAACTATTTAATAAAAAGTCGCTAAAATAAAATTCTTTTTTGTTGATATAAGTAGGAATTGACTTAAAAACTTTTTTTTAGATATTACTTGTTAATTTTTAGGTATATTCGCCGTATAGCACGCACTTCCTTTTTTACGTAGAGACCTGAAATGTTTGTATGCAATACTCTTATGTTTTGAAGTCTGTGACAAATCTATACGGAACTTTATCACTAACCTTCTGAGTCGTCCTTTTTAGGGAAATTTAATTCCCTACCTATTTCCAATCAACTCCAAAAAGCGGACAGGATTCCTTGTTATATGCAGATTAGATAAAGTATTTAAGTCAAACGGAATAGTAAAGTTAGAGCAGTAGGGGATAGAAGCAGAAAGTATAGTGAAGTTAAATTGAAGATTTCATCTCAGATAAAAGCTGAGCTGAGCTGCAGTGTGGTAAATATTAGTCTTATTATTGCGAATGAAATTAAAATTAAATGTTCAGTAAGAACATAGAATATAATTCTGGGATCTCTTATCGTGGTAATCTCTGCGTGATCGTTATTTAATTGTTAATTAATTGGATCATTAATTAAGTTAATTTAAAGGATATTACCTTTAAAACCTCATAATACTAGTTAGATATATTTGTTAAAAAGTCTTTGATTCTATTTGGATAAGATAACCAAATAAAGAAAGTTGTTTATAAAAATGGCTACTGGTTCTTACATGACTCCTATTTATTCTCGTTCTCAAAGTGAGGTCCAAGGGGACCTTCACAAGTCATTTATTCGAAGTATTTTCTTAGACATTTTAAAAAACAGTATACTTCTAGAACTACTGCCATAAGGTCTGTCATTTCTTCCAATTAAACACTATTTTGATGTATGTAGAAGTCTAATTTTTTTATATGCTCATCTCTTTTTTTACTTTTAAAGCCATCATTTTTATACTCGGTGTATAACGCGCCCCTTTAAATTTTGATCTCATTTTTGGTGTTAAAAGGCCGGATTTTACGGTATTTTTCTTTTCGTTGATCTTTCTGTCTAAATGAACTTTTTCCGAAAAAAGTTATATATTCTTTTGTACAACTTCAGCTTAAAATATTGGAATAATAATAAAAAAAGTCCTTGTGTTGTCATAAAAATGCATGATATCTATAAAACTAAACAATAGAAAGAATAACAAAAATGTTTAAAATGTTAATAATAACGATAGATTATTATCTAAAAGAAGAAGAATTAATTTAAATTGGGCTGAGAATATTGAAATTGTTCAAAAGAGACTTGACGTCAATACTTAAACACGCGCAGATCTGAAATTAATGGGAACGAGTGAGTATTAACGTCGCGTACTGCAAAGCAATACGAGGGAGGGCTATTGGCTATCAATCTCGTAGTTTTGAACCTTGCCAAGAGACGAGGACAACACCGGAGTCAGCATCCTCTTTCAAAACTACCACACCTCGCCAACTGGAGAAATTTGAGCCTCGCTAGATTTAACGTGCATCAGCTCTTCTACACGGCGGGTCTTCAGTGGCAGTAGAGTTCGAATTTATGTCAAGCTGTGACCATAACTACTAGGCTATTATGACCTGAAAACAATGTAACTAATAATGAAAGAAATTGTATGAAAAGAAAAAGAAACAAGGATGTGTAATTTCAGGATCGAAAAAAAAAGTTATAATTAAGATAGCGTTTTTCAAACTGTGGGGCGCGCGCCTCTGGAAGGCGTGATAAATCTACGAGAGGGGGGGGGGGCGAGCATATTGAAAAATCGAAAACAAAAGATTGTTTAAAAAATTATTAATTTTTCTGAAAATAAGCAAACAATACTTTCTGATATAATAAATTATAAAATACCCATTTACACTGATATAATACACTTATAAATGTATCGGTATTATAGAATGTATTTTAATAATAATTTAACAATACTAAGTTAAGAATAAGCTTGATAATTACCAGTGACCCCATGGGCTTGTATTAACACTTATCTTCATAATTTGTAGGGTTTGTAATTAATTCCTTAACTGGCGATTAAAAGTTACGTGATTTGATCCCCAATGCCACCGTTTTCCACGTAGACGCGCGTATTTTGATGTTTTTTAGGGGAGGAGGAGACACAAGGAGTAAATAAGCAAAAAATCTTTTGAAATAATTAAATCCTAAGCAAACACTGTCAAAGTCCTTTTATTGCATTCCAAAGCCTTCGAAATAATTTTATGGATAGCAGTGCACAGAAAAGATCGTACTTCGGAAAGACGTATATATACGTCCAGATAATTAATGCCTTGGCTGAGCGAGACGTATATATACGTTGGTGGCATATAAGATGTTAAAGTCGTATTGTAGTTTTAATGTCAAAGTATAGTATTATTGAACTCAATACATTGTTATTGTAGGGAGGGGGGCGGGATGAAAATGATGACTGAATAGTGGGTAGCGAATATTGAAAGTTTGAGCAGCACTGCATTAAGAGCTTAAAAAAGAAGTTTGCCATACACTGAAATTTCCCATTGAAAATTACATTTACTTTTGAGAAACTGATTGAACAACAATTTGGATAAAAAAAAATCAATACATGGAACCTGTACTTTTGTTTCGGATAAATTCGTATGGCTAAGAACAGATGGTTGTGATCTTTGCATAATATATTAGTTGGACTAATCTGGAGTTAGTACTTTTGAAAGAAGATATGAGCAGCCTAACACAAAATATGCACATGATTCTATTAATAAATACAGTCGGACCTCTATTTATAACGAAGTCGCTAAATCCCACAAAAAAGTTCGTTATATAGAGGTTCATCTTTCATTATACTATATAAACCACATAAAGCAAATTTTAAATTCATAAACACTATATATTAAAAAAGTAATTATTCACACCTTTTTATAAATTAATGTATATTTATTTAATACATCTTACCTATAAAAAAATAATAATAGAAGGTCAACAGGTTTTTTCAAACGCAATCAATACAGCATAAGATGTAAATCATTTACAATAATGGAAGCAAATACACTCTTCTCTAATTTTTCTTTATTTATTCCCTTACGTGAAGATTTTGACTGCTATTTGGTTTGTAATGCCAACCAATTTAAAGTTGGCCTTGAAAACATCGAAAAAAAATCTTAAGACTTACAAGCAGCGCCAATCTGTGGCCTTACTCTGAATTTTCAGCGCTCGTACCTTGACGGAAAGGGAACATTGCACCGTAATTTAAAGAAATTTTATAAAACCACTTACGCATTAAAATTTTTCTAATATAAAGAGTGTTTTTTTTCCAGATATAGAAGTTTAAGTTGGCATTACTTTCCAAGATGGCGACCGATTTAACAGCTGTCAAGTGATTTATTCTCAGTTTGGGTTGGCAATTCATCAAAACGATCATCAAGCAAGGCGTAGATTCGCCGAATGGGCCCAAAACGAGATTGCCGTTGTTCCCGATTTTCATAAGCGAATTTTGTTTAGCGATGAAGCGCACTTCTGGTTGAATGGCTACGTCAACAAACAAAACTGCCGCATTTGGAGTGAAGCTAATCCACAAGTGTATGTCGAAACACCGTTACATCCAGAAAAACTGACTGTTTGGTGCGCTCTATGGGCTGGTGGAATCCTTCTTCAAAAACGATGAAGGCCACAACGTTACAGTCAATGGTGATCGGTATAGAGCCATGATTACTAACTTTTTCATTCCTGAATTGAACAATCATGATGTCCAGGGGCTGTGCTTCCAACAAGACGGCGCAACATGTCACACAGCTCGTGCCACAATCGATTTATTGAAAGACACGTTAGGTGACGGCCTAATTTCACGTTTTGGACCTGTGAATTGGCCTCAAGATCTTGTGATTTAACACCGCTAGACTATTTTCTGTGGGGCTATGTAAAGTCATTGGTCTATGCGGATCAGCCACAAACGCTTGACCATTTGGAAGACAACATTTGCCGTGTTATTGCCGATATACGGCCACAAATGTTGGAAAAAGTCATCGAAAATTGGACGTCCAGATTGGACTACATCCGAGCCAGCCGTGACAGTCCTATGCCAGAAATCATATTTAAAATGTAATGCCACAAGATTATCTTTCGAATAAAAAAAAAATTCATGTCAATCGAATAATACATCGTTGTTTTATTGCAATTTGAAAGTTCTATACCTCTAAAAAAACGCCCTTTGTATATATATATATATATATATATATATATATATATATATATATATATCTATATATATATATATATATATATATATATATATATATATATATATATATATATATATATATATATATATATATATATATAAATTTACAATATATTTGCTTGTTACCTGTTCTTGTTTTAAAATAAATCCTTTTTGATAATAGAAACTTCCTTTAGGTTAAAATATATTTATATTTTATCAAACAGTTACATTTGAGTTTACTATAATAAATTAATTTTTTAATAAATTCCGAATTGCATTATATGCATTTCCTTCTTTCTATGGATGGTACATGATTCTCTGTGTGT
Organism: Trichonephila clavipes; assembly: GCA_019973935.1. Classification (NCBI taxonomy): domain Eukaryota; kingdom Metazoa; phylum Arthropoda; class Arachnida; order Araneae; family Nephilidae; genus Trichonephila; species Trichonephila clavipes. Next base: position 153,484 of record BMAU01016147.1, read on the forward strand.
GCCACTTTCATTTCTCCTTCTCCTTTTCTGTTTAGAGTGCCCAAAGAGCAAGAGTTAGGCATTGATGTTTTTTAAAGTTTAAAAAACATTCAGGACGGTTAAGATAAAGGGCAACGTATACTTAATCGTTTGCGAATGACAGCACAATCAAATTTCAACAATGAGTAACTAAAGATCAATTCAAAAGGAACACCGTAATTTTCAAGAAAATGACAACACACACTGTAATATTTTAAACATTATTTGATCATTGCATTATTATATTATCTAAACATTTTTATGTTATCTATGTCCGTATACATGAAAAATAATAATAATAATAATAATAATTCATTATGTTTTAAATTTTCACTCCAATAAATGTTTTTTTTTGTTTCCAAATCTGATATAAAGGTACATATTTTTATGTGCGGCCCGCGAGATTATAATGTTTTTCCGAAGTGTCCCGCAAGGTCATTTGGGTTGGCTCCCCCCCCCCAAGTCTTAAGGCATGGACCAACTGAATCTAAGTCCAGGGCCTCGCCCTCGCTGAGGGGCCTCGTTCCGTTCTAGACCAGTGATTCCCAAAGTGGTCTTTATAGACCCCCAGGGTCTAAGATGATCTGTAAGGGTCCATGTCAGCGAAAAAATAATTTGGGGGTCCATGAGGTGGAAATGGGGGTCTATGATGGTGGTTCTCCCTGAACCAAATTATGATTTTAATTTTAAAAGAAAATTTAGTTAAATGAAAACCAGATTTTATCTATATTTAATAAATGTATTTACTAATTTTAATGAGGTTAATTTGCAGTTACAAGGTGATAGAATAAATTTTATTAAAACAAGGACCATGTCCACGATTTAACACTGTTATTTAACACGAATTATGAAATATCGTGAGAAAATTTTTAATGATTTTTCCTAGTGAGAAGGAGTTTCAGCGTGGTTGCCAATCTCCAATACAAAAGAAAGGGAGGGGATAAGGTTTGAACACTACTAACCGAGGAGATTTAGGGTTAAACCTGACATGATTGATTCCACGTGCTTAGAAATTGTTATTGAAGCACCAGATTCATCCCTCCCATAATAAACATTTCCTTAATTATCAATTATTTTATGTATTAATTAAATTTTAATTTAATTAACATACTTATCTTAAGTTTTAAACACAATACTTTACTTCAGTTAGAAATATAAATCGCTTGAAGTAAGTAGCTCTGTGCCAGCTGTCAAAAAGACATTTAAATTGGTAAATTTGTAAAAATTCAATATTAGGTATAAACAGGGGTCTACCCCAAACCGAAAAACATGGCAAGGAATCTATGAGACAAAACAGTTTAGGAACCTCTGTTCTAGACTCAGTCTTAATAAGATCATGATCTGGATAATTTTAATGGTCAACTGTTGCTTCTATACACATTCTCATACATGTGAGGGGTTAAAGGGGCGTTCTAGATTAAAGAGTAAAGTTTTGAATTGTTAGACCTGCAGATTTAAAATTTGGCAGGCATGTTCCCAGTATGGAGTAGGGATCTACATGAAAGGTTTTGTAAAAATAGACACCCAATGGTGATTGAGAGGGGTTAAAGTGTTGTTATAGTTAAACATTCCCGTTTTTGGACTATAAGACGTACAGATTTCAAATTTAGGAGGCATGTTCCTTTCATGAGATAGAGATTAGCTAAGACAGAGTTTTGTGCAAAATGACCCCAAGGGGGTTGCGAGTGTTAAAGTGGCGTTATAGATAAATATTCCATTTTTCTACTATTAGACCCACCTACTTGAAATTTAGCAGGCATGTTTCTTTCATGGAGTAGAAGTTTGCTAAGTAAGGGTTTTGTTAAAATCAACCCCCAAGGGATTTTACGATGGTGTTTTATGTTTAAAAAATCCCCTTTTATGAACTACTAAGCCTACAACCTTGAAATTTGGAACGCATGTTACTTTTACTGAGAACAAAAATCAGCTTAGAAAAAGGTCTTCAAAAGTCGACCCACAATGGGGTTGGGGGGTAGCGTTATAAATTTTCAAAATTAATTTTTTCAGTTATTAGGCATAAGGACTTAAAATTTAGCAAGTAGGATTTTTTACTGAGTAGAAATATGCTAAATTTTTTTTTTTTTGTTCATAATTTTAAATTAACCTTAAAATTAACTCAAAAAACTTCTTTATCCCTCAATCTGTACAGTTTTATTTTTCAATTCACTAGTGCGAAGAACGGGTATACAGCTAGTGAGATAATATAAACCTTAGGAACCATAGGAAATTAAACCCATTTAATGATTCCCCTTCAAAATAGTTTTTTTTTTAAAAAAAAAACAAACTTTTCAATGTCTTAGAAGTGTCTAAGCCCATTGGTCACTCTTCTAACAATGAGCCTCTTTGCTTTTAAGTAGCAAAACCAAAATTATTATTCCAAGAAAACTAGTGATGTGCAGCATAAAAATTTTTAACCTTTTGGCGAACAAAATAAAGAAAAATGTTTGGTTTTAAAACGAAATAGTGTTGTTGCATTCTTTCAAAAAGCGCAAATACCTCCATCCATCTGTGTCATATTCAACAGACATCCTCATTGCCGTGATACATGAAACAACAGCCCAGTCAGTTCGGGGCCTGATTGGCTCTCTCACGCCAACTCTCATCCACATGCAAGCGAGTCATCTTCCAAAACCTGCAAAATCATTCGTTATCTTTTTTATACTACTCTTTCTTTTCTAAATAACTCTCTTAGCCATCCATAAAGTTCGAGGCCAGCACACGCCTAACCAAGTATTTATCAAATATCCCCAAAATCGAGGTAAAATTTAAAGGGAAAAAGAAAGAAAGAAAGGGAGGGTAACATGAAACCCCACCATATGTTCAATTCGCGTGGAACCTTAGAAGTTTGCGTGCAATCAGGTAAAACAAGAATTTTCTTCACTCTATCTTTCTGCCTATACATACATATGGGTGTGTTAGTGGAAAAAAATTTCTTTTGTTTTTGTTTCTGTATGTGTGTGTAAAGATATTCGTTGTTTTGTCTGGGGATTACGTGAAGTTGCTGCAGCCGTTTTCGTGTTTATATCGCTGAAGTATTTTACGGGTTTTGATATCCTTAACTTTATTTTTCCTTCTTATTTTGAGCTTACTTTACCTCTTTTGCCATTGTTTAAGTCATTTTAAGGATTTTTTTTTTGTTTCGGTGTATTTTAAAGGTCAAGAATCTCTCTCTCTCTTTATCTGTATCATCTTTTCAACTGATGTAATACCCCCACATTCTTCTGTTTATTAATTTTTATTTGTAGGCAAACTTATGTTTTTGACTTTGCATTTAAATAAAGGAACTAAGTATTTTTAATGTTTAAAAGTGATTCATTTTTTTTTTTATATGCGAACTTACCGTAAAATCCTACGTATAACACACACCTATACTTTCAAGCTGTAATTTTTAATTTTTAGGTACATTCGCCGTATAACGCGCTCTCCATTTTTTATGATGAAACCTAAACTGTACTTGACTAATGTTCTTGTGCTTTGAAGTTATTTTTATTCGAAGTATTATTCCAAGCTTTATAAAAACAAAAATAGCTTACTTCTAGAACTACAACCCATTAAGCTCATAAAGTATGCCATTTCATTTAAATAAACAGTTTTTCGATCTCAGTAAAAGTCTAATTTTTTTATGCCCATCTCTTTGTTTTTAAAGTTATCATTTTTATACTTGGTGTATAACACGCACCTGTAAATTTCGATCACATTTCTTGTGTTAAAAGTGCTCCTTGTTAAAAGTATTTCTTGTGTTATATACGCCGGATTTTACGGTAATTTATATATATCGGATCACAGACAAAGGTTGTCTTAATTTATTCAGCTTCAAGTAATTAAAAGCAAAATTCGATGTTTATTCGACCTTAGCCAACTGTCAACTATGGCTGTAATTAATAAAAAACATACAGGAAAATTAAAAAGATTACAATTTTTTCGTTCCATGTGCAACTTACAAACCCGGCACTTGTATCATGATTTTCAGATAAAAATTCTGTATTTTGAAATGTTTCTACGCTTGCGGAGTGATAAAAACCATTTATTTATGCATTTTTTTAGGGGAAAAAATAAACAAGAATATTAATCCTTATCATGAAAATAAATAATGAGAAAATAACGTATATAATTAGTAAAGATTTAACTGTACTCTCTACAAAAATGAACTCGTTCTAAATACGCGCAATCACGCTTTTTTTATGCTTTTATTTATTAAAAATTCTTTTCATATACCAGAAAAACGATTTCGAAGGGTGGAAGACAGAACTATTCATTTGGACCTCAAGACTCTGTCTAAACTTTCTTTTTTCTTTTTTTTTTATTCTCTTTAACTCTTCCCAGGACTTATTCTTCTTGTATCACGTAAATGTCTTATGATAACGGAGAAAAAAAACAGTTCGCTTGAGTACTTTCTAATAAAAAAATTCTTCTGATTTTATTGCAAAAAAACCTCTTTTCTTTGGAGGACGCATTTTGATTTTTTCAATTGACTAATAATTTTTGAATTTAAAAACATACAAAAAATATTTTTAAATGTATAGGCTATAATTACATATATAATTACACAAAATTCTTCAACGAATTTCTGGTTGTATCTGGTATTTTCTTTGAGTTATATTCTGTTTGCCAGCGGCTATAACATGTTGAAAACATTGGTTCGAACGCCCTGTAGCCAGGTGGTAGCGTATCGCACTTCCACACTGCAGGTTCGAATTTCAAACCCTAAACTGTGCAAGGTTCACTCAGCTTTTCATCTCTTCAGTGGGTTGCTGAATGAATACCAAGCTGGCTTGGGAACTAAACACTGAAGGCTTCACGCCAGACTGACCTCCTGGCCGGAACGTTTGCTTATGTACCTCAATGCCCGAAGTCATGAAGACTGAACGGTGGCCTTGGTTAGCCATGGACTGTACTGCCACTGAGTTTAGTTTAGTTTGTAATCTATTTAAATTTTTTTCATGCTGAAACTTAAATAACACTCAGAAACCTTTATTCATTAGTTAAATAATATATTTTTAATTCTGATTCTGTCTTGTATGAGTATTTAGCTTCAAATGAACTATGAAATCACTTAGAATAGTTAAGTAGTCACAGATTAGATTCGATAAAATGGTAACAGCCAGAAAGGTTTTCAAAACGGTTCATGGAATCAATTATTTGTTTTCTAAAAATTGATGCTTTTAATTATTTTTGAGTACTAAAACAAGACTGATTTAAATTTCTAAATATTTTATAACAGTTTTTAAAACTATTTTGAGCCTCGAATATTGATTTATGTAAAGAAGGCTCTCAGCAGTCTCGCACAAATATATACACTCCTTGCCATAAAAATTTTCCCACTAAGAAAGAGTGGCCAGAATAAAACGAAATTTTACATGCGTAAGTGCAATGTTGATGCAAAACTGGTCGTGATAGGATAGCTTTAACCGCAAATGGTGCGGTAGTTCTATAAATGTATATATTGAACAGCTTGTAAGCAGACTTTGAGTTATGTATAACTTATCTACTCAAACAAAGAGAGTGGATTGTACTTTAAAAATGATTAGTTCATTGAGTGATGGTTGGTACGTCGTGCTCCGTGGTTAGAGTCTAAAGCGATATTGAAAAATGTAAACAAAGAGGACTACTAGCACCCTCTGCACATGCGGTCATAACATAAGCGATTACAAAATCAAAGCAAAATGATCATTTACTTCAGAGAAAATTACAAATGAATTTATTAACCTATTAAGCCACCACTAGCAAGAATGTATGATATGACACGGTCGGGTATCGAGACATTCAAGGACCTTATGATACCCTACGTTCCTCAGTTGCTGTAAACGTGCCTTTATTTCTACCAAATTCTAGGCTGTACAACTTGGCGTTCTAAGAGGTCCCAGATATTCTCGATCGATGATAAATTTGGGGATCGAGCAGGCCAGGTAAGTTATGTAAATGTAGTGGAGGCAGTCCAATAGAACCCTTGCTGTGTATGGGTGAGCATTGTCCTGTTGAAAAATTACTCCTGGGAGCTCTGCCATGAATGGAAAAACCTATGGCTGAAGAATGCCACGAACGTACCTTTGGGATGTCATGGTGCCGTGGATAAATATTAGGGGGAGTGTGTGTCGTATGCGATTGCACCCCATATCATCATACTAGTTGTGGGAGCGGTGTGCCGCTGTACTGCGAAAGCTGGATTGAGACATTCACCACGGGGCCTCCACACACGTACACTACTGTCATCCCTGTCAAAATTGAACTTCCCGTTATAAACGACTTGATCCATTTGGGTGCAGTCCAATCCGCTCGAGCGAAACACCACTCCAAGTGACGGTGAGTGGGGTGTCAATGATAGTAAACGTAATGACTTCCCCGAAAATAATTGTCCCTCATGCAGTCGCGCTGCGATGGTTCGGATTAGCGCAGAGGTCCGTAGTGAAGGTACTGCCTGTGTATGAATGACGGAGAATGAGACAGTTGGCGCTATGCGTAATGGTCTTCTCAACTATTGGTCTGTCGAGGGAGTCCTGAGCCTGGTAGCTGTGTAACAAACCTCTCTCTTGTCCACTGATCCCAACACCTTCTCACAGTAAAGTCAGAGCGGCTTAGGTGGCAAGTTACTCTCCAAGTAGACTACTCAGTTTCCATTACCCCTATGATTCTTCTCTTCTCGAACTCTGACAGCTGCTCATATACTCCCAGATAGCCGTGTAATTGCATTTCTAGTTAAATGCGTCTCTCTGCAACTGATTAAATCCATGCAAACAATCTCTGTTTACCTGTTTTATAATCCAAGCAGAATGAAGTTCAACACCCTCAAGTGACATTATACTGTGCTCAATCATGCTACACATTTGTTATCATTTATATATCTGCCTGACACTTATCTATAACCCTTTAAAACCCAAATTATTTTTATCTTCAAATATTAAATTCTTCTGGTTATTAATACTATATGGATCCCAATGACATTGGGAAAAATAATAAAAAAATCCCCCTCATGGAACGTAGACGGTACCCGCATGATCGTGCGGGTTGGGCGCTATCTGGGAAACAGGTCACCTATGAAATTTTACGAGTTATACGCTTTTAGCTATAAGTTGATAGATTGATTGATTGAATATTAACGTCGCACTGTTCAGCTCCGACTCCTGGGGCTTTTGGCGACGGACCACGTAATTTTGAACCATGGTCAATTGCACCCCATATCATCACACTGCGTGGACGACACCTGAGACATTGCCTCCACACACGCACCCCCTCTAAACGACTATCCACTACCCACCACACCAACATAGGGACGGGGACGTTTCAGCTCTCGACAAATTTAACGTGCATCGCTGCCCTACACGGCGGGTCTTTAGTGGTACAAACCTGTGACAAAGCAAGCCACAGTCCGATACCTATACCACTCGGCTACCGCGGCCACTATAAGTTGATAGAAGAAACAATCTTAATTCAGCTAAAACTGTAACAAATAAGGAAATTATTGATGTATATGTAACTCTTTTATTAATTCATTATTTATTTACTGAAAAAATATTTTGTTTTGTTTTTTACAAGTATAAATAACCATTGCATTTTTCACAACATGTTTTCGAACTGCTTTGTAGTTTTCAAATCTGCACTTGCGAGGCCTTGAAATGTCATCAACACATCAAAAATGGCTATACATGTCAAGCCTTTTATCCTGAAATGGCCAGGATAAAAGCCATTTCTTATATAGCAGCGGTATTATAACGCCTCGATCTTTTAGAGCGTGGAGTTACAACACTGTTACCTTCATCATCAGTTAAAATAATTTAGTTAGTAGGTGGAGAGGCTAAAAGGAGAAGAATTCTCACAGAAGAAATTTTTCAAGTGATGAATAAATCAGATTGAACTTAGATCAGAACTTAGTGATCTCTCGGATGATGACAATGCTGCGAACAAAACATATGAATCGCGTATACTGAAAGGAGAATCAAGTTCAGATGAGAGCGATGAAGAAACACATGGGAATATTTGAAATGGAAAGACAATTTTGGATCATTCTTTACCATAAAAGTCTCTTGAATACATTCATTACATTGATTTATCTGTAGCAAATTCTTGGTTTCTGAGCAAACAAGATGCAATATCAAATAAAATTCCTCAAAAAATCAAAATGGATCACTTAAAATTTAAGTTAGAGATAGTTGAAGTGTTATCAGCCTCTCCACCTAATAACAAAAGTATTTTAACTGATGATTAAGACAACAGTGTTGTAATTTCACTCTCAAAAAGATCGAAGCGTTATAATCCACCTGCTACACATGTCATGGCTTTTATCCCGGCCATTCCAGGATAAAAAGCAAGAAATGTATAGCAGGTTCCGAAAAGGATTCGTCACTCCCACTGTCACAACTGACTTTGAAACTGGTACCCATGTCACCATTTTCTCACACGCTGCTATCTTCCATGAAATCCAATTTTTTTTTGGTCCAGTGAAAGAGACTTTGTTGAAGATTTACAAGCAATAATAATATTAAGTTGCTTACGCCATCGACGTATATTTACTTCATCCGTGTCAAATTTTTTGGTCTCTGCTCTGTTTCCGTTTTCTTCTGGAAATGAAATCGCCTTCCTTCTCATACTTAGATTACAGTGAACTCGCCTTGATTGCACCAGGAATATCTGTGATGTTTAGGAGATTAAAGGGAAGCGTATACAAATAAAAACTCCTGAATACAAGCAGACAGCGATATTCAGGATAGACTGGATACTGAAGATAAACTGCGGAATGTAATAAGTCATCGATGCAATTGGGTTAGAATGGATGGTTACATTTTCCCTTCGAAAGGGTTGAAAACTCAGTTTCCCCTTTCAAGGAGTTTTTTTTTTATGTGTAACATCTTTCCTTTCGGTTGCTGGATATTTGTTGAAAAGGGACGGATGTGTGTAACAAGATGTGACGTAAGCGCGCTACTTGATTTGACCAATGAGAGTGCGTGGCTGTGTCTTTTCGCTACCCTCACATGGGGGTCCAACTTTAGTAGCCACCAAGCACTCGAGCGCTTGACTCTAAATCCGTTAGTAATGATATTGGAGGACATAAGTGCGGCAGAATGCTTATTTGAAAATGGACAAAAAATGATTTCGGTGGTCGTATACATTTCTTCGAATCAAGCGATTAAAAAAAATTAAAGATTTCCTGTATTTTGTACTTTTACCATATAACGAAGGTGATTCTGCTCTTTTAAAAAATTATCACTCGCTTCCCCTAATTTTGAGTGGTGATTTTAACTTTAACTTCACTTTGCCAAAAGCTGAGCCTCTCAAAGCTTTTATGAATGATGAACTCAAGCTCGAAATGAACACAAATTAGAATGTTTTGACTGCTAACATTGGTACTGTTATTGACGCTGTTTTTCATCGGTTTTTAAATACTTTGAAATCACAAGTATATGTGTCATATTTTAGTTATCATAAGTCTATTGTCTCCGATCTTCCCTAAACTGAACAAGAATAATTTTTTTGTGTAATAATATATTGCATTTTTTACTCCTTTTGTTAATTAAATACAATTTTCATTAAAGATATAATAATTCTCGATAGAAAATTATTTCCAATCATACCCGATTCATATTTTTTTCAGAAAAAAGGTAATATTGCGTATTTACCACGATAACATGTCAGATGTTACGCATCATATGCGACTACTGTAAGACTCGTTTTTTTTGCTTTCAATTCTAAGCCGCACCCGATTTTCAGTTGCATTAACTCAGGGAAACTAGTGCGGCTTAGATATGAGTAAATACGGTAGTTTTTTCTTCTTTTCATTTAAAATCCTAGGGTTTTTTTCTATTTTGTCAAAGGCTATGATATTTTTTCTTATTGCTATTAATATATGTAACCAAAAGGTTTTTCTTGAAAATAGTTCTAAAATCCGCGTGCCCCTCAAAGTATCACATGGGGACTCACAGATGTAAGTATTAAGCAGACATTACAAAGGAAAGAAGAGGACAAAAATCTTTTGAGAGTATGAAGGATTACAAATATTTACAACAAATTCACAGAACTTTTTTAAAGCACTTCTAGAGGAAATAATTAGCTGAAGATTCGGAGGCCAATTTATATTAAGTCCCTTGAAAAAGCCAGTCTTAGAATATTTCATTCTCTTTCAAACTTAGAACACAGAAGGAGGACATGTTCTACATTTTCCTCACCACCAATATCACAAACACAGGAAGATGATGGAACTAAATTAAATTTGTACAACTGACTTTTAAAATTACCATGACCAGTTAGAAATTGGGTTATTTTGTAATTAGTATAAAAATAATGTCAGGAAATTAATGGTTGGGAAAAGTTGGCATGCATTTTTAATCAAAGCAAATACTTATTTTTTAAAAAAATATTTGAATTGAGAATTTACACATTTTTTTAAGGATTTTTTTAATAAGCATTCATAGAAAAGGTTATTTTATGAATATGAATCATGTTATTCAAAACCCACACCAACTTTTCTTATATATGATGACATCAAATGTCATGTGTGTGCGTCAATTATTGTAGGAGGAGTAACACTTTAAAATATCCATGAGTTTTGAATTTTTCCTTTAAAAATTAAATCGTTAGATGTTTATGGTATTCTAAGCACATAAACTGTTTTGAAAAAAAAACCTATACATATATAGCAACATAAAATTTGTAAGAATCCTTAAATCAAAGATTTACTGATAAATCGTACCATGTCCCCTTAAGTATCTTTTTAATGCCCTCGAGGCTGAGATCCTTATCATAATGTGTATCCTTATCATTCATTGAATTAAAGGTTTATTTAATTATCATTATATAAAAAGAAGAAAAAATGTAAAAACTCTAAACCTTCTTTCTAATTTGATGTTCAGTAATACCTCGATTTACTCTACCCCGACTTACGCGAACCCAAATTCATGCGATTTCAAAATCTCATTGATTCGTCTTTTGTTTGAGCGCTACACAACTCGATTACTCACTCTCTACTTCCAGTTTATCTAATATGCATGTTCGGACGTATAGCGTGAATTGACGCTTAGTCACAGTAATTTAATTTGTGATATTTATTCTTTTTCTATGGAGTGTGAGTTTGTTTTTACATGCTAAAATTGTTATATCATGTTTGTTCTAAGTATTATATCTGTACAGATTTGTCATGCGATTGAAGTTGTCAATCTTGCCAGGCAAATAAATTCAGAAGTGGATAGTGATGACATTCAAGAACTGCTGGATTATCGCAATGATGAGCTGACAATTGATAAGCCCTTAAAAATGCATAGGCAAGAGTAAGCACATTGCAGAACTTGAATCTTTTCATCCGGTTCAATCAGAAGATTGAATGACTTTTGAAAATTTTGACAGGAAGACTGTTAAAAAAAAGTTTGAAAATTCCAGAAAACATAGACGCCAATGAAGAACGCATTTTGTCAATAAACCAAGGATTAAAAAAAATTATTGGCTTGCCACGAGGAAATTTTGCGGGAGAAAAAAGAATTTTTAAAACGACAAACTATATACATTGTTAGAGTTTATGAAACCTTTCACATCAAAATAGCTGCAATTTGCGATTCTGTATTTGTGCAATCTAAAATTTTATTAAATATTTTTTTTTATCTAAATTATTATTTTCTTTCATTTCCTGTCCTAACTAGAAATAATTTACGTACATAATTATACCCCGACTTATGCGAATATGACTTACGTCGTTATCACTCGGTACGCGTAAGTTCAGGGTATTATAGTATTCAAAAGTTTTCACCATGTGCCCTAGAGGCTTAGAATTTCTCTTACTATACTATTCGAATTAATTGGGACAAGCATGTTTTTCTTGTTTGAGTGAATACTAGTGATGCCTTGAACCACCTCAAACCCGTTTCATCTGCCTTTAGGTTGAGTGACTGATCGATTTTGACTATAATTTATTAATTTTATTGTATCAGGAGCTAAGTTGTGAGCCTTTCAGTGGGGCAGCTGGCAATTTCAATTTTGCATTTTGTATTAGACGTGCTACTTTTACTTGTTCAAAGATGGATATTTCTCCGAGGAAATGTTCTAAAATAAATTGCTCTCAATGAACACACTTCACTGACTGTGAGAGAAATAACTATGGAAGTTGGTGTGATCGAATTAAGTATTTAAAGAAAATTTCAAAATTCTAGATTATCGTCTCTATAAAGAAAAGAAAAATGTGGGTGCAAGTGAAAAATTACTCCAAGATTTGATAAAATTTTACCAAGAAGTAGCAAAATAAATCCAAGAAAGACGAGCATAGACCTTTGAAGGGATTTATTGGATACTGGTGTTGAAGTGAGAACCTCAACTGCACAAAAAAGATTTCTAGAAGATGGCTTTAAGGCAACAAGACTGAGGAAAAAACTATTTCTAACTCAGAAAACGATGAAAAAACGTTTAGCATGGTCCAAAAAAATACCGATCATGGACTGTTAACGACTGGAAGAAGGGGATTTTGAGTGATGAAGCATTTATTTGTTCAGGGATAGAGATCAAGTGTAGTTAGACGAAACGAAGTTGAAATTTTGTTACCAGATCACATCCAACAGACTGTAAAACACTCTTTTAAGCAGATGTTTTGGGTTTCTTTCACAACAAATAGCCCTGAAAGCTTAGTTCCTCTTAAATACATGATGAATTCTGTCAAATATATCGAAATATTATGCAGTAGGATTGTTCCATTAATGGAAACTTTTGAAGAAGCATTTCACCATGACTAGGCCCTTTGTCACAATTCAAAATTAGCTCATACTTTTATGCGGAAAATAAAATAAAAGGGCTCGGTTGGCTTGAAAATCCCACCAAATTTGAATCCTATTCAAAACAGATGGCATATTCTCAAGAATCGTTTCACTAAGATGAATCACATGCCAACAGAGCAAATGATAAGAAGGGCTATACTAGTGTGTTTCCAAGATGATGAAACCAAGAACATGTGTTCTACTCTAGTGGAGTCAACGCCAAGACGGGTTGAAAAGGTCATTTCTGCTAA
>BMAU01016148.1:0-5000 GCA_019973935.1 Trichonephila clavipes
ATATAAAGTAAACAATTTCAAATTTTATATAAAATAGTCAAATTTTAAATAAAGTCAAATTAAACCAGATTTTACCTTATTTTTATTGCAATAAAATATATGGTAGAATTTACTTTTAAAAATTAACTTCTTTAGATAAAATATTACATTTAAGTATAAAGGAATTCTTAGTATTATTACAATCAAGCTGAGTAAGTTTGATGGGGTTCAGTTCCATAACCCATAAAAATTAAAGTACTACTATATGCTTAAATCTTGAAAACTTCTAATTTTTTCATATAAATTGCATATCCTATATTTAAATTTTAACCAGAACAATAATTTTTACTTCAAATGCTTTTTTTACAGAACGAGTAAAAAATAAAAGTTATGAATTTCCAACATACTAAATATATAATCCTCCACCTTTTTCCATGTATATATACATTTAAATTGTTATTATGTAAATATTATTACATGTGATAAGAGGCTGGCCATCCAGTATAGAGGAAGCTGACTGCCTGCCTGGCGCTGTGGTAGGGCCTGAGTTCAAATCCCGGAGAAGGCATGGATGTTTGTAAATGTATAGTGTCTTTGCGGCATGGAGGCAATCTAAATATTCGTCAAGCCACAAGTCCTCTCATGAGGTTGGTGGAAGGGGAGGAACTGAGCTAAACTGTATTATTACCTGCATGATGCTCATAGCTACAGTTAACGATAGGCATACAACTAGCCCTTTGCTATGAAGAATTTCATGGGCTTCGATCTAATGTTACTGTTGATTATGTTGATTAAGTAACAACACATCTGATAAGAAAAACGGGTACTTATTCTTTACCCCATCAACCATCTTTGCCAAAAAATAATAATAAACTACTTACAAATGGTATGACTTAAACAAAATATACGTAAGTTGTTACTTTTGAGTACTATGAGAGAATGTTGACTGACAAAATTATTGATTATATTTAACAGGCACCAATTAGTTCACTAACATTCATGGTTGATAAAAAAGTAATGAAAAATGATACATATAACTAGGTACTTTTGGTACTTACATATTATCGTAACCTATTGGCAACATTGGAACTAATTTGATATCAGGGATAATAGCGCCAAGCAGCGCTTCTTGTCGCGGGAATGGAATCCAATATGGTGGCCAAGAGGTATAATTTAATGATTCAAAATAATTTTAAAGAATTGTTTTCAAATACATTGAAATGTATTCCAAATAAAGGATATAGGAAGAGACTGAGAATAACCTAGATCAATCAAGAAATAATGAATAATAATATTATGTAATAAAAAGTAACATATACTAATAATAGTATTATAAGTAACCTATAGCAACTTATAATATTATTTTAACGTAATTATATATAATATTCATATAGTACGATTTTATAACAGTTATTAGAAATACTAATCATATAAGATAAATAAATAGTAATTATAAAAAAAAAAGAATAAGTGATGAATTGTAAAAAAATAAAAATAATGTATAAGATTACTTGTATTACATAATTATAAATAAATAACATAAGAATAGCTATAAATAAGCAACAGAAATGGTTAAATAAATAAGATAATAATTACAAATGAATAAGACAATTATAAATAAACAATAATTATAAACAAATAATTAAATTATAATAATAATTATAAATAAATGCTAAAAGAAACAATTTCATTATGAATAAAATAATGACATAATGTATATTAAAATTAATTAAGAATATCAGTTACAAAGTAGTGAAAGCTTGCAATATGAAACTTGCACTTCAAGTTCCTTCAACAAATTTCATCGAACAAAGAACGTAAAAAATGAAACAAAAATAAACGATTTATAGCGATAATTAAAAGCACAACACTCATTCTTTTAAGAAAAAAATATTCTGGTACTCACTCATTTTAGAAATATCCATATTCGAAAATAGCACAAAAGAGGCAAACAAGAGAAAAATTACACTGAAAATGGTTAAATTTTTAAAGAAATCATCTGAAATTAATAGGGTTACAGCAGGAAAAAACAAATAAAAGTTATTTCTAATATACTTTATACCCATGGCAACCACATCAGCAGACGATAAAAATATTAAGGTAACCATATTGTAATGTTATCGCCCATCTTGGCGAACATAAACGACTTGGCACTATTACCCCCGATATCAAATTAGCACCTCAACATTATATGAAACGAAGCACCTGGTTAACAATTCAGCATATACTACACATAGGAAATTTGGGTTGCTAACTTAGCGAGCTATTAATAGAGTTGGCGACTGTTGTGATAATATGAAAGCACCCTAATTTTTATTCAAACTTTTACAAAATTATAAGACATGAAAACTAGAAATTATCACTTTTTCAATTAAATGCAAATTAAGTAAAATATTATTCATGAAAAATCCATAAATATTAAAATTAAAACTCACTAATAAGGAAGAAATTTGACAGCATTTCAATTGACAACAAAAAATTAAAATGTCTCGTTAATCATATTGCCATAAAATTTCTATAAATATGCCACTTGAAGTTCTTGAAATTGTAACATCAAATACACTTTTTTTATCACACACACATTACACACAATTTATACATACTTCTCAATTAAAAAAAAAGATTAGTACATAACAATTTTTTTACACAAATAAATCTATTTCACAACATTCGATCTGAACAATGCAATACTTCAGTGTTCAGTAAACAGGACTCAGTATTACTAAAAATTGTCATTACACTTAAATATTAATGAATCATTCCCATTTAAGTACTATAAAATCTATTGTTATATCTAATGCATGTACAGATATAGAATTACCTTGAATAATAATAATAAAACTTCTGCTGTCAATTTGTAGCACCACTAAGTCAGTGAATCATTTACAAGACATAGCAAAACATTTAATAAAAATTAATGTTAATTATGAAAGGGAAAAAATAATAAAAAAACATACAAGTTGCATCATTAGACACAAAAATTGAAGATCCCACCAACCTTCTCTCCACCAATAATCCTTAATAGTATTTGTTAAAAAAATCATTTTTATTTTTTTAAACTGAACTCTAACAATTTTTATTTGGCAAAAATTTTTGATAGGTTAGAATGCAAGAAGTGAAGAAAATATAAAAGTTAAATTCATCATAAAGAGAGAATTCTTTAATTTTTTTTATTATTATTATCTACAACTATCAGTAGCAGAGATGGTCCATCCATTGTGCGGGATGGGTGCCCAGAAACCCACATAAGCAGGACTTAATTAGATTTCTGGTTATAAATTTTTCTCCTCCAGTGCCAAGGGGACCTGTAGATCTTTGCACCAAGGGCTCGAAATTATCTTAAATCAGCACCAATCAGTAGCATTTAATATTGTGCTAAATTTGATTAAATGTCATTTATAGAATTTTTTTCTAATATTCATTACATTATTACCAGTAGAATAAAATTTAAGTTATTATAAATTATAGTATTTTACTAAAGTCAACTACCAAGAAAAAAATAATTTGGTTATTTCAAAAACTTGTAAATCTACAACAGAGTAAGTAGTCATTTCTTCCATCTTAATATTAAAATTGGACTTTAAGAGAAAACAGAAAATGTAATGTTACAACAATAAGGAAAAAAATTATTATTCACATATGCAGATAAAATATTAAAGGAAATAATACAATTAAGGCACTTGCATATCACAACCAACCAACAACATTATATGAAACGAAGCACAATTGCCAATTCAGAGTATACAGCACATGCAAAATTGGGGTTGCCAACTTAGTGAGTTATCCTGAATATTGGCATTGTTGCGATAACATGCAAGAACCAAATTACGATTTATGAGAACTTCAAAACAAATCATTTTTAATAAGTTACAAACAAGAAAAACATTTAAAAAACATGCAACAATAAAAAAAATACTTTTTAGGTAAGCATTCGAAGGTGCGATTTCACCACAGCAGGATTTGCACCACACTAATTGTGCCATGATATCAAAACAACAAAGAGTACTTACATATTATCACAACTTATTGGTGACATTATATGAAAAGAAGCACCTGGTTGCAAATTCAGCATGTATGACATATAGGAAATCGGGGTTGCCAAACTATTAATAGAGTTGGCAATTGTTGCGATAATACTTAAGGACCCAAGAAAGATCCTTACATGTTTTATTTGAAGGAAAGCGATTCTTGCAGCACAATTTTGGCTGTGGTGACGCTAATACAAAGGAATAAAAAAAAATTCCCTTAATAAAAATAAATTTAGAAATTATGATACAAAACATTTCATAATTTATCAAAAGTTTTAAAAAATTTAAGAATCATTCTACTATATTCATATAAAGATTTAAAATTCATTTATAAGAGAATTAAAAATCTTTACACAAACACGAAAAATAAATGTTAAGTAAATATAATTTTCCTTAACTTTTTTTATTTACCTAAAAGAGCCAAAAATAATAATTTTTAAAATTCATTTAAAGGCAGTGTTCCGATCAATTAAGACTCATTGAAGAATAATCCTTCAGTTTGAAAGCGAAATTGTTTGAATACATTTATTTCAAAAGTTAAATACGAACAAACCTATACACTAATTAAGAATTTACAATTCATCAACGTTAACTAAATTTATCGCATATAATGTAATTCTCAATTGAAACTCTGATAATTCTGCAATTATGTGTCAAGTGTTTTTTTTTTCAACTATTTATACATTATTAAATCAGTGTAACTAACCTAAGAGAGAGAAGTCAACTCTTCTTACTTTAAGTTAAAGACAAATTAAAAAGAGAGAATTAATACAATAAGATTCCAAATATTAGAAATATTCGTGGTAAAATATTTATAAATTACCTTCTTTTAAGCACTTTTCAACTCCAGTCAAAGTTTCCAATTTGACAGTAATATAAAATATCTTCATTCGGGTTCATTTTTCCTTATTCCCAAGCCTGTATTTTTAAATAAATAAACTTATTTGAAAATTTTTAATCAAAATTTTCACCGGCAATGTTGCCGCGGTAGCC
>BMAU01016148.1:10000-63251 GCA_019973935.1 Trichonephila clavipes
GAGGCAAGTTGCTGGTCGAAACTATCCTCCGACAAACAAGAGCACCCTCATACGTGCACTCACAGATTAATGGGATAAATTGCCTCAATAGCTTCTGGATAATGTTGTGCAAAGTATGGTACATCGTGTGGAATGTTGCATCACACTCCACGGTGGACTTATCCTGTACTGATACCTTTCTTTAAGGTGCCTGCTGACATTTAGATGCATTGTTCCATTTCTCCGTACGCAGATCAAATGAACATTTTTTTTCAGATGTTTCGCAGCTTTTGTACTTTCCAGAACAATAAATATTCTTTATTCTAATGTCTGAACAGTGTGGCAACTATATTTTATCCTACTAGGCCTCATGTTTTGCTTAATGTTATGCTACATAGCAATTTGTGATCCGTCCTTAGCAATTGTCCAGCCGTGTATATATATATGTATAAACATATATATATATGTATATACATATATATATATATGTATATACATATATATATATGCATATACATACATACATATATATATATATATATATAAATATATATATATATATTTATATATATATATATATATATATATATATAAATATATATATGAGTACATATTTAAGTATGTGTGAGTATATTTATAAATCTATGAGCTTATGAAAGCTTTAATTGGTCGCGTTAAATCCTAAAGCTAAAAGTTAAATATATATTCTCGCATTTACTTTCAATCAGTTTTTTCAAAGAAGAAATTTGAATCTCGCATTATATTTAATTCGTCTCATGTTTTGAATAACCTTACAATTCTCATTTGACTAGGTAATTGAATTATAATAGAAATTTCACATATACTAATCACGACTTTTATAAACAGAAATTGGAATCTACTTCAAATTTTAACATTTCTAATTGAGAGAAATGATATTTAGTTTGTTTTTGTGGAATTGCTGAATACCCACAGTTGTAGTGCTTTGGGCCTAGTTAAAAAATATTTGATCCACATATTTGAAAAGCATAAAAAAGCATATACTCAATTCTACTCTAAAGATAAATAATATGTTTATTTTTAGCTTATTTAACTTCGTTTCGAAATTCCAAATCTATTTAAACTTATCGTTTGCAGTTTTCGTTCAACTCTCTTTCTTGAAAACTAATTAATTGGAACGTTTTATTTCTCTAATATTAAGGAATGATTACTTTCAGAACGATGATTTTAAAAGGCATAAATGGATATTTTTCATGATATTTAGTGTCACTTAGATAAGAATATATATATAAAATTGTTTTAAGGACATTATGACAGTAAAAGAATTATTTAAATACAATATATTTGGACAAAAAATTAACTTAAAATGACCTATTTTTAAAACTCTCAACTATATTTAAAAATGCTTCTATAATAACAACTTTTTGCTTATATACAGTAAAGGCTTCTCCAAAGGACTTGAACTAGGATTTTTGAAATATTCACATTGTTTTCAGAGTTACTACCCATTGAAATAAGTATCTTAAAATCCCTCCCCTCTGTTGTACTGAAATATGGATAAATCGCCTTTTAAGTTACAGATTTCAAAATTTTCAATTTAGGATCTGTACAAAGGTTTTAGCTCTAGACAAGCAAAATATTGTTATTAAAGAAGCCTTTTCCATAAAAGGAGAACATTTTGAAAATAGTTCGTTCTATGTTCATTTCTTGTCGAAATATTGTACTTAAATAATTTGTTTACTGTAATAATATTCTTAAAACAATTTTATGCACGTATTATAATCTGAGGGATGCTAAATACCATAAATATTATCCATTGTCTGCTTTTTCAAAATCATGGTTCCGGACATAGTCGTATACCTTAAACAAAACAAGACGCGTACTATAATAAAACATTTCAAAATAGTTCTAAATATCTAATTGAAAAATATATTAAAGAATAAATACGTTTGCGTTTCATAAGAATTAGATACATAGAACTAAGTTAATATGAAATTTAACTTAAAAATATATCATTATTTTTTAGTTCAAGAAATAAGTATTGTCAGGTTTTGACTTTAATATAATCTGCAAATTTTGTTTTCCCAACATCTAAATGTTTTTAAGATCGGAAAAAAATGTTCACTTATTTATTTCAAGAAAATGTACACTTCAGACAAAATGTCGGAAATGTCTGTTTTTCAGTCCGACACAGAGAGTCGGACAGAAAAACGAAAAGTAAAAACCTTAAAATTTCACCTAATACAATTGAAGATATATAAATGGGTAAGAGTACACACACGCGCACAGAGATATTAAATGAAAAAATGAAAAATAACAATAACAATAATTATGTACACAAAAAAAAGAAGAGAAACACTGAAAAACATTGAGAATAAAAGTTAAAGCATTTCAAGTGCCAAAAAAAAACGTAAAACTTTATATTTAAGCTTTTCAAAAAACCTGCTAAAAATTTTATATAAAACCTAAATATAATTTTATAATTTTAATACATGTGTAATGGGCGTTTTAATTATGTTTGATATATTCGAAATAATGTTTTGAAGTTTACATTTTCAGAATTTTAATACCGTAACCATTACGTTATTATTCACATAAAATCCATTTGTGAAAAAATGAAAGTAAAATTTGCTATTTTATAACAGAATGGCTAAGTAAATATTCCTGTATGAATGCTGAATAAAATGATTTTGGCAATTTTCAAATCAAACAGACACTTTGTTTCAACCTTTTGAGAAAGAATAATGCAGAGATTTACTTATCTGATACATCGAAAATAAAAAAATGTGTTTGTATGTATTTGTACACGTATTTTATAGAAAAATATGTTTTGTGTTTCCCAGATATTGAGGGGGAATTCTCTTTTTAAAGTTGCAACTTCCTTGTAAACACATTTCGTTTGATTTATTTCTCATTTTCATGATAGAAAGTTTGGCACAACAAACTTTTTAAACTACATTTTAACATT
This sequence comes from Trichonephila clavipes, assembly GCA_019973935.1. Taxonomy (NCBI): domain Eukaryota; kingdom Metazoa; phylum Arthropoda; class Arachnida; order Araneae; family Nephilidae; genus Trichonephila; species Trichonephila clavipes. Next base: position 12,927 of record BMAU01016148.1, read on the forward strand.
CACACACATAATTTGAATGGGTACTTTCAGAGAACATTTACCGCGCGCGCGCGGTGGGTAGTAAATAATTGCTAGAAACTTGAACATGTAGAAAATAGAACTAAATAAAACAGATATTATAGAAAACAAATAATAAATACCTTGTGTGAAAATTATTTACTATCACGTATGCTAGTAAAGTATTGAATACAAAATATGCAAAATATTTACTCCAAATATATTAATTTGGGGAAAAAGAAATCCATATTATTTTTTCGGTAGATGGTTGTACTGTCGATATCTCGTAAAGTATCTATCAAACATTTTCAAATTTACGCTGGTTATCAAGGTGACAGTTCACACTAAAAAAATTCTCCTCCTTTTTTTTTGTTTGGTCCACTCAGTTGTGAGTTACAGGGAGTAAAAAACAAAAGCCAACAAAGAGAAAAAACGGTATATTTTACATTTTTTATTTGATAAAGGAGAAAATGTAAGCCAAGGGGCTGAAATTGTGAATGATGTTTATGGTGCCGAAACAGCTATTTACGTTCAATTTTGGTTTCGTCGAATCCATTGAGGCATTTTTGATGTGAAAGATGCACTTCGCACAGGCAAGCCCGTCATTGAAAATATCGATAAAATCACAGAAATAATTGAAGTTGCCCAGGAGCTAAAGATCGACCATAAAGCAGTTTTAAACCATTTGCGCAAAGTTGGGTTGAAAATGAAGTTCGATGTTTGGGTGCCATACCAATTAACACCAAAAAACATAATGGATCGAATTTCCATCTGAGCATCCTTGACCAAACGAAATGAAATCGACCGATTTTTTTAGCGAATGGGGACTGGTAATTAGAAATGCATCAGATGCTATGATATTGTACGAAAATGCTCACGGTCAAACATGGTGAAGCAGCTCAAACGGTGGCCAAACCAGGACTAACGACTAGAAAGGTTCTACCGTGTATTTGGTGGGACTGGAAAGGAATAATTTATTATGAGCTACTTCCGTATGACCAAACACTAATTTCAGATATCTACTATCAACAACTGGAGCATTTAAATTGAAGAGAGACGGCCAGAATTGGCCAACAGAATAGGTGTTGTGTTCCATCAGGACAACGCCAGACCACACACGTCTGTAGTGACTCGCCAGAAACTGAGAACTTGGTTGGGAAGTTTTAATGCATCCACCGTATAGTCCGTACCTGGCACCAAGAGATTATCACCTTTTTCTCGCATTGCAAAACTTCCTGAGTGAAAAGAAATTGGGATCAAGAGAAAATTGTGAAAATTTGATTACTAGAGTTTTTCGCCAATAAGGACCAGGACTTCTACGAGAGAGGCATTATGAAACTATCTTTAAAATGGCAATCATTTATACAACAAAACGGTGCATATTTGACCCAAATCGGACAAACCGAAAGTCTTAAATTTCATGCAAAAATAATGGACTTCTTTTTCCCCAACCTAATATATGCTTATATAGGAAGAGATAAAACTATTACTCTGTGCATATTTGCTAATCGAAACTTTATTAGCTGTTAAAAGCATTGTATATGATTAATAATAAAAGATGTAAAATTATGGAATAAAAAGAGCTAAATATTTCGTCATTGTTGAAAACATGGAACAAAATTTTGAAAAGTGTACACGGAAAAAAATTAATCGCGGTTCTTGTTTTTCGGATGTTTTTATTTCTACCTTAGTAGCAATTATTTTTCAAGAAATGGAAATGTCCCCGAATAATTTCTTACGAATATATTGCCTTTTTTAAGAAAGGAACAGTATTCTTTTTATAAAAAATACGTTTTCTAAAATAGGAACTAGTTGAATGTAATATGTGTATTAATAGACACATTTTTCCTTAAGACTTATCGCTGCAGTAGCCTAGTGGTCAAAATGACTTAATCATCACTCGAACTCATGGCTGGCGTGTCATGAGTTCGAGCATAGTGCCCCTGAAGATCCACCAATTAGAGGGGGCCAATGCGCGGTAAATCTTTCAAGGTTCAACCATCGTCCCGCTGGTGTGTTGTGGAAGTTAGGGGAAGGGGTACAAGTTCAGGTGTCATCCTCGTCACTTGACGATGGTTCAAAATGGTCCACTGACAAAACCGCCCGTGTAGCTAAATAGGGCGACGTTAAGATTCACTTTTTCTTAAGACTTGGAAGTGATATTTTTAAATAGTAATTAATATTTAAGAACTTTTTTTCTATAACCTAAACTTTTAAAATAAAAAAAAAATATTACTTATTAACATTTAATTAAATTTGGTAAAAAATGCATGCATTTGAAAATTCAAAATATAATTACATGATTCATTATTATTTTTCCTAGAAAACTGAAAACTTGCTTAAAAACTTGTAAAATGAATCTGAAATAAAAAAAACAATATCCAAAGTTACTTTTCAGAAAAAAAATTAAATAAGAGTTTAAGTTATAAAAAAAGACAAATAAGTACTAAGAAATATGTTTTGAAATTTTCGATTTTTTTTATTATCTATTTAGTTTTATATAAATATTAATTTTTTTATTTTGGAAGAAAGGGGAAAAACTAGCTCTCTCTCTCTCATTCAGTCTGTCTGCCTTTTCTTCTTTTTATAAATACAAAGCACGTTCTCACAACAACATTTTATGTGCTTATTTAAGACACTCAAAAAAAGCCTGTTTGGGTTATTTTGAGAATATGCTGTGACGTATAAATACTAATTGAAGGAAACTCTTTACCCTCCGTTGAAATTAGCTGAGCAAATATAAATAAGAGAACCATACACATACACTCTTATATTTAATAAAATTAAAATTCCTAGAAACAAGTTTAATTTTCCTAGTTGAAAATTAGTATTTCTCTCAAAAAGAAAAAAAATACTTTTGAAGAGTCGTTTTTGCAATATTCAGTATAAAACATGTTATGTTGCGTACGCTATTGAAACGCTCTTTTATTTTAATGGAAAAACTGGGAAAAGTTTTTCTGAAAAAAACCATCAGAAGTCAATGAAATGATAATTGAAATTTTCTATGTTTGCTGTTTAATAGGCTGTAGTAATGATGTTGAGATGATCTTGGTGATAACTTCCCCCCACACACCTTGCTTCCTTAAATGATACAGATAATATAAAGAAATTGTACAATTCAGTCATTATGATAAATGTTCAAGTTCTGAATATTCAATTCCTTTTACACCATAATATTGAATATTTTCTTTTTAAGTTGTTGAGAAATAACATTATTATGCTTTTTTTTAATTCCCAATATTAGTTCACATTCTGCATATATATATATATATATATATATATATATATATATATATATATATACATATATGTATATATCTTGTTCAAATTTCCAATCCTTTCTTTTTATTCATCGGGTCAAGTTAAAACACATTTTTTTAAACTTCTCGTGGATGACATTTGATGTTAATACAGTTTTCTTCAAATATTAATTCATTAATTGTATTTATTTAATGAATAAATAATAACAAAAACAAAAACATTAAAAAAAATTTTAAGTGAATTTTCTCTTTGACGATTGAAAATTGGAATTCTCTCTCTCTCTCTTTCTCTCTCTCTCTATATATATATTATATATATATATTCTATATATATATATATTGTATGTATATATATTCTATATATTGTATATATTGTATATATATTATATATATATATATATATATACACTGCTGGACAATTGCTAAGGACGGATAACACTATCATCCATAGCAACCACAAAATGAAAGGAAGCAAAATGTGGAAAATTAGAATAAGTGCGGGATATTAGTAAGAAGAAGTATGAGTATGCAGAATTTTTTTCCACGTCTGTTCATCACGTGACAGCGTTCATAAGAGCTTTAAGGTTTTGACGCGTGTGGACAGTTGTTGTTTCAAGTCAAAGTTTTACAGGAAAGATTTAATAGACGAACTTAAAATTTTCGGCATGTCTTCCCGACATCACATAGATGATTTTACGCGTGGCCGAATTATTGGAAAGATCGAAGAAGGGCGAAAAATAAAAGATGTTGCCAGGGAGTTCGACATCGCTCACAGCGTTGTTTCACGGCTATTGAAGTCACTTAAAACTACTGGAATGTGTAGTAGACGGCACGGGGGAGGTCGTGTTAGAAGTACGACGCCTGCAGAAGACAGATATATCGTCCTATCAGCAAAAAGGAACAGGCGCGCAACAGCTCAGCAGGTGGCAAATCAGTTTCTTGCTGCCTCAGGAAAGCAGATCTCCCGAAAAACTGTTGCCAGACGTTTGAGGGGAGGAGGACTATACTCACGCAGACCTGTTGTGTGTGTCCCATTGACCAGACAGCACCGTACTGCCCGTTTGCAATGGTATCGTGAGCATCACAATTGGACTGAACAGGACTGGACATGCGTACTATTCTCAGAGGAGAGTAGGTTCAGTTTGTCATCGGATTGCAGACGCCAACTGATCTGGCGCGAGAGTGGTACTGCTTATCGTCCAGAAAATATCCAGGAAAAGGACCGATATCCGACATGCAGTATCATGGTGTGGGCCGGCATCATGATCAATGGACGCATGCGCCTACATGTGGTTGCGAATGGGACTATAACGGGCCAACGATACATTGATGAAGTTCTACTTCCTCATGTTCATCTTTTCCGTGGTGCTGTCAGTGATAAATTTGTTTTTATGGACGACAACGCAACATTTCATCGAACACTCGTTGTTCAGGATTGTCTAGACAGCGAGGGTATTTAACGTCTCGTATGGCCAGCGCGTTCTCCAGATCTAAACCCCTTTGAAAATGTGTGGGATGCTTTGGGGAGGCAAGTTGCTGGCCGAAACTATCCTCCGACAAACAAGAACACCCTCATCCTTGCACTCACAGAGGAATGGGATAAATTGTCTCAACAGCTGCTGGATAATGTTGTGCAATGTATGGTACGACGTGTGGAATGTTGCATCACACTCCACGGTGGACATATCCCGTACTGATACCTTTCTTTAAGGTGCCTGTTGACTTTTAGATGCATTGTTCCATTTCTCCGTACGCAGATCAAATGAACATCTTTTTTCTTTCAGATGTTTCACAGCTTGTGTATATTCCAGAACAATAAATATTCTTTATTCTAATGTCTGAACAGGGTGCCAACTATATTTTATCCTACTAGGCCTCATGTCTCGCTTAATGTTATGCTACATAGCAATTTGTGATCCGTCCTTAGCAATTGTCCACCAGTGTATATATATATATATATATATATATATATATATATATATATATATATATATATATATATATATATATATATATATATATATATAAGACGCATTAGTTGTCTGTTTGTCTGTTCCCTCATAACTCAAGATCCAGACAACCAAATAACGAGAAATTTGGTACACGTAACAAAATTACACGGGGAAGGTTCTTAAACAGGTTTCGCGTTCGTAATTCTTTCTAAATTTTTTAAAATTTAATTTTTAAGTGATTTTCCAGTGTTATGACGTCATATGATGTCACGTTTCTCACTAAGCGGAAAATTTATACTTTACATGCAGTTTTTGAAGATTATTACATATTTTTACTATAGCTATATTTATCAGTTGGAATATTTATTCAATCTTTCTATTCTATGATATTTAATTAGGATTATTTTTCGAATAAATCATTTTTTTATGGATTATTCTTTCAACAACTAAAATTTTGTTTTGTTGTTTTGGCAACATTTAGGTATTATCGAGGGATGTTTATGTGTATGATTTTGCTTACAAATTACAACTTATTTATTTATTTCTTTAGAATGCGATGATTATAATTTTGACAAACTAAAACTTCTCATTGATAAGGGTTATATTTCAGTTCGGTTGAAGTGTAGTATAGGGGGACCACTTTGGATTTGGCGATTTTTCTTCAGATTTTTCGATTTTTATCTAAATGTCATGGTGAGATATCGAATTCATTTTAAAATAAATAATACCGAAAAACGTACCTTGGCGACCACTTTTAGTCACCAAAATAAGGGACTGCGCTAAGTAGTCCCCCTATACTCTACACTTGATCCAATAATATGGTTCTTTGCAATTTCGTGTGTCTTTATTTTAACCTTTAAGGGTATACTATTGGCTTCAGTGCATAAAATTGCCATCAAACTTGGGTAATCATATTGCCCAAGCAAAATCAGTGTTGGTAGTCCTTACATATCAAACTGGAATAGGCATCAGAGAATGAGTAAAACAGACAAATGGCTTAAATACCTGTTGAGGAAGCAGGTAGTCGTAAGATAAATTATTTATGGAACTTATGTACTATCCTAACAATCTCCAACGTTCAAAATAACTTGCCAATTTCACAACCCCGATTTCGCATGTCATATATATGCTGAATTGTGAGTCGTGCTTTGTTTCATATATTGCCAATAGGTTGTGGTTATATGTAAGTACCTTATTTTTTCAAATTATGCTTTTGCATTGATAAAGTTAGTTCAGTTCTTTTTATGTCAGTTAATGTTAGTATTGTACTTCATTTTTCAATTTATTTTTATGCTCGGGATATATATATACTTTGGATAATTTTTTTAGAACTTGCGTATTATTGCACAATCGCCAACTTTCAAGACAACTCGCCACTTTAACAATCCCAACTTTGTATGCATTGAATTGGCAATCTTGTGCTTCATTTTGTTTAATGTCACCAATAGGTTGCAATAATACATAAGTACCTCTAATTCTGTACATTACTATAACATTAGATTGGCCGCAACATACCAATTTGGCGTGATTTCAGAATCATGCCCAAAATGAGTATGTTGAGTAAGTTGGTAGTCGTAAGATAAATTATTTTTGGCACCTATATACTATCCTAACAATCGCCAACATTCAAAATAACTTGCCAAGTTGGAAACCCCGATTTCGCATGTCATATATATGCTGAATTGTGAGTCATGTGCTTCGTTTTATATAATGTCGCCAATAGGTTCCGGTTATATGTAAGTACCTTATTTTTTCAAATTATGCTTTTGCATTGATAAAGTTAGTTCAGTTTTTATGTCAGTTAATGTTAGTATTGTACTTCTTTTTTCAATTTATTTTTATGCTCGGGATATATTATATACTTTGGATAATTTTTTAGTACTTGCGTATTATTGCACAATCGCCAACGTTTAAGACAACTCGCCACTTTGGCAATCCCAACTTTGTATGCATTGAATTGACAATCATGTGCTTCATTTTGTATAATGTCACCAATAGGTTGCAATAATACGTAAGTACCTTTAATTCTGTACATTACTATAACATTAGATTGGCCGCAACATACCAATTTGGCGTGATTTCAAAATCATGCTAAAAACGAGTAGCCAACCAATATGAAATTAATATTATGAGTATTATCTTAGCCTGTTTTATCTTTCCCTCCAGTAATCCTTAATTAATTCAATATATAAATATATATTTTTATATTTTAGTATTATTTTTTATATTTTTGTTTTTTTGGTTATTATGTACTGCAAATATTTTTTTGCACATTGCGATGTCTTTGGCAAAATTAATCTGTGGTATTTTTCTTAAATATGTTTTTTTTATCTGTTTTTGACAATTTTTAAAATTTTGTTTGATGTCTGTCTGAAATGCAAATAGCAAAATAAATATTTTACAATATATATATATGGTATTTGTACGAAAATTTTTATACGGATTTATTCAAAATATTGAGCCGTCTTTTATTTTTGATATCTATTTAAGATTTAATTTTATGTTATAACTGGCTATCCTCAGTTAAATGTTACTGTGGCTCAGTCAGCTTTAAAAGACTGGTACACAATAAAGTATGTCACGAGGCATATATACAAAAGTAATAATACACAAGAATTCAAACAAATCTATATACATATAAGACGCATTTGTTGTCTGTCTGAATAAACTTTCTCTTTCACACTACATCATTTGGACAAATTTTCAAAATTTGTTTGTGTGGTTAGTAGTTAATTATAACTCTATATAATTTTAATTGAATAGTCAGATATTGCATTTTTAAGTATAAAATAAATTATAACTACTATACTGTATTTTTTGGAGGAGTGAATATTAACGTCACACTGTTCAGCTACACAAGGGCTTTTGGCAACAGACCACGTAATTTTAAACCATGGTCAAGTGACGTTGACGACACCTGAGCTGGCACCCCTTCTCCTAACTACCACACCACACCAACTTAGAAGGAATATTCTACCAATACTTAACAGGAATATTCTTTGAAATCCACTCTTCCAAGGTATATGACAGCACGGGTTCTATGATGAGTATTTTAGCGGGGAAGGCGAATAGTTTTGTAGCAGATATGGCATTTTCAGCTGACGGCGTGTTCAGCGGATTGCAAAGATTATTATTTTTGTCTCAAAAAAAAATTAATGTCAAAATTTAAGTGTCTTATATTTTTGTATGTTTATGGAGACCATAGAAAACGATTTGACTATTTATTTTAAGTGAATGGCGTATATAATTAATTTTACAGAGAAATATCTTTAATTAATTTATTAGCTCTAACCGATTAAATTTCCCAAAGTGGAGTATTTTGTTTAAGTATGTCCCTTAATTTTCAATGTAGTGACCTAAAAATATTGCATGAAAAAAATTGCAGGAAATCATAATGCGGTAGATAAAGCATTAACGGGCATCTCACCCCTACACGGCGGGTCTTACAAAGCTCTAATAAAGTTTGAGCTATGAAAGTAGCTAGACAGTGGCCAACTTGACTCTATCGTCAACATTTCGCTATGTTTTTCATTGAATCGCCATTGTTATTTAGGAAACGGCGATGCTTGCGAGTATTACAATTTTAATATAAAATAAATTCAACAGAAAGTAATATTAATGTATGACACTTTCAGATGTAAATTATTTACAATATTTTAAGTGTCACAAAAGTTTTAACAATGTGTTACTTTTGCTGAGCAGAGATCAGCTTAGGGAGGTATTTTCAAAAATCGACCATCAAGAGTGCTACGGGGAGTTATAAATATATATATAAAAAATCCTTTTTATCAGCTATTAGATCTACAGACTTAAAATTTAACAAAAGTATTTTTTTCTTTCTTTTTTTTTCTTCAGCTGAGATATGCGAAAAGCTTTTTTCGTTTAATTTGCAATTCACTTAAAATTAACTCATTAAAAACTTCTTTATCGTTCAATCTGTGTTGTTTAATTTTTCAGTTCACCCGTGCGAAGAACGGGTATACCTGCTAGTTATATATATATATATATATATATATATATATATATATATATATATATTATATAATCCAAAAACATAAAAATACATAGATAGTTAGAACCTAAGATAACTATACTAAATAGGAAGAAATAGATACTCTAGTACTATAAGAAACTCCTGTCCTTAGGAACCAAGATTGCAGGTTTAAACAAGATTTTAGGGCTAGCCAACCTTCACCTGTAGTTTGCCATACTACGAACCAAGAGGACAGGAAAGAATAACATTTGGGGGAATTTAAACATTATAATAAAATCACTAAATTAATAAAATATAATTATAAAATTATAGCCTACTCTAGTATTTGCATTATAGATTTAAAATCGATGCAAAACGTAGATAGTAAGACTTACTTCGGGAGTGTATCGACTGGTTATGTTTCCCGCCTTAAAAATCGTAAATAAATATTGATATAAATATTAGTGTAAAATATAAATAAATCCTAGAAATATTTAAATATTATTGAATCATAAAATATGGGGCGCCATCTGTTTAATAATTGTATAATTTGTTTAAAAAAACCATAATGTCAATAAGGTATTAATACAACTTGTATATCATTAAGAACTATTAGAAATAAATTGCAAAGAAAGTTATCAGGATATCCATGTCCTATACATTGTTTGATAAAGTTATTAATGTTTAAATAAATATTAGCTTTATCACTAACTAAAACATTATTGCGATAAATATAGTTAAAAATTATTTCTATATATAAATATTGATAAATTTGAGTTCCAGTAAGGCACTTTAAGAATGTTAAAATGAAAAACATATCTTTTATCATAAATATTGCTATGTAATTTCAAATCCTTAATATACAATTTTACATCTAAGTAATTAGTTTTAATTGGATTATTATTAATTTTAACTAAGTTTAGGTAAGCCGGATAAAAATTAATATTGGGATTTAACTTATCATTTTTACCAAAAATAATTAAATCATCAATATATCTAAAAAAATGTAATAGTCATTATTAATAATATAATTATATTCATAAAAGTGTAAATATAAATTAGCCAAACTATTGCTTGCTGGGCTTCCTTGCGGCAGTCCTTTGTATTGTTTATATATATATATATATATATATATATATATATATATATATATATATATATATATTATATTTATATATATATATATATTATATATATATTATACATATATAAATATATATTATATATATATATAAAATATATATAAATAAATATATATATATATATTATATTTATATATAAATATATTATATATATATATAGGAAGAGAGTGAACCTAGTAGGAATTGAAAAAAAAGCATGATTTGTCTGCATTGTTGTAACGATGCACACCCGGTTTAGCTTAAAAACATGTTTTCAATGCCAACTTTTATCCTTGTTTTAACAGTTACAAGGTTACATCAACGGAGACAATCTACGTTGGCGTCAAAACCCGATTAATAGTTTAATTAAATTTAATTAGTTAATTAATACTTGAAACAAATTTTATTAACATCAAATGTCATCCACTACAAGTTTAAAAAAAATTATTTGAGCTTAATTAGATGAATAGAAAGTATTTTGTTAACGATGGAAAATTTGAACAAGACAAATGCATACATAAATAAATACAAAGAGAATAAGCTAATAGTAGAAATTAAATAATAGTCCAACACCCCATATAAAAAGGAAAATCATGTGTTGTGTCCCTGTAGCGCAATGGATAGTGCGTTGGATTTCCAAAGCAAAGATCATGGGTTCGAATCCCACCTGGGATGGCCTAGTTGCTAAAAATGTTTTTTGATGAACTATTTTATTTGAATAATTAAATTTAATTAATGAACAAATAATACCAAGCAAAAATAATAATCCAACACTCTATATAGAAAGGAAAATAGCTTTCTATTTTGCTAATTAAAAGTATGATTCTGTCATATGTATATAAAGGGTGTTTTTTTAGAGGTATAGAACTTTAAATTGCAATAAAACAACGATGTGTTATTCGATTAACATGATTTTTTTATTCGAAAGATAATCTTGTGGCATTACATTTTAAATATGATTTCTGACATATGACTGCCACGGCTAGCTCGGATGTAGTCCAATCTGGACGTCCAATTTTCGAGGACTTTTTCCAACATTTGTGGCCGTATATCGGCAATAACACGGCGAATGTTGTCTTCCAAATGGTCAAGCGTTTGTGGCTTATCCGCATAGACCAATGACTTTACATAGCCCCACAGAAAATAGTCTAGCGGTGTTAAATCACAAGATCTTGGAGGCCAATTCACAGGTCCAAAACGTGAAATTAGGCGGTCACCAAACGTGTCTTTCAATAAATTGATTGTGGCACGAGCTGTGTGACATGTTGCGCCGTCTTGTTGGAACCACAGCTCCTGGACATCATGATTGCTCAATTCAGGAATGAAAAAGTTAATAATCATGGCTCTATACCGATCACTATTGACTGTAACGTTGTGGCCTTCATCGTTTTTGAAGGATTCCACCAGCCCATAAAGCGCACCAAACAGTCAATTTTTCTGGATGTAACGGTGTTTCGACATACACTTGTGGATTAGCTTCACTCCAAATGCGGCAGTTTTGTTTGTTGACGTAGCCATTGAACCAGAAGTGCGCTTCATCGCTAAACAAAATTCACTTATGAAATAATTCGGGAACAACGGCAATCTCGTTTTGGGCCCATTTGACGAATCTACGCCTTGCTTGATGATCGTTTTGATGAATTGCCAAATCAAACTTAGAATAAATCACTTGACAGCTGTTAAATCGGTCTCCATCTTGGAAAGTAATGCCAACTTAAACTTCTATACCTGGAAAAAAAAACACTCTTTATATACCCTAAAGAGATACATTAATGTTCTCTTTTCATAATTCCATTTTACTATATTGTCAAGTTTATCATCCACGCGTTAAAAATAGGATTAGATTTTCAACACGGCTCTATTTTTCTTTTTTTCTATTATGTCAAAAATTTCTGTTGGGCGGAGAAGGTGGATCCACAAAGCATTGCTTAACACAAAGTCGCTGGTCTAACTCACCTTCTGCTTTAGAAATCAAAATAGGTCTCCAGTTTAGTCCAAAAGACTTTTTTGTTTCTTCTTTTGTTGTATCTCTTGAACTCCAATTTCTTTTTTGCTTGGTATTGTAGGTTTTAGAACTTTTTCACTTTTATTTTATTATACTATATATATATTAAAAGTGTAGGCTCCGGGGGCTCAGAGGTAACAAGTCCGCTTCGCAAGCCCAATTATGGGTTCAACCCCGGCTGGAGTTGATAGATTTTCATGTTGTGAAAATCGTAGACACGCATATCATATGATTAAGCGGCAGGTAAAAGATCACTTGGGTATCAATTTGGCTTTGCTATCCCTGGCAGAATTAAACTATAGCAATATTTAGAATCCGACAAGAGCTTGAATTGAGAATTAAGATTAGTCGGTACCCCCTATACCGACAGTGTTAAATTGAGCCAATTTAGGAACCAGTTTCTCAGAAATTGTTAAATATAAAAACTTCAAATTTTGTCTGTATAAAAATTAGGCGTTCTTATTTTAATAATGGTAAAATTGCGGATTAGCTTCACTCCAAATGCGGCAGTTTTGTTTGTTGACGTAGCCATTCAACCAGAAGTGCGCTTCATCGCTAAACAAAATTCGCTTATGAAAATCGGGAACACCGGCAATCTCGTTTTGGGGCCCATTCGACGAATCTACGCTTTGCTTGATGATCGTTTTGATGAATTGCTAAACCAAACTGAGAATAAATCCATTGACAGCTGTTAAATCGGTCTCCATCTTGGAAAGTAATGCCAACTTAAACTTCTATACATGGAAAAAAACACTCTTTACATATTTATATAAATTGTAATTATTTATTAAAAAGTACCGTAAAATCCGGCGTATAACGCGCACTTTGAACACAAAAAATAAGATCGAATTTTAAGGATACGCGTTATACGCCAGATGTAAAAACGATAGCATTAAAAACAACAAAAGCGATGAGCTTAAAAAGAATTTATTTTTATATGTATCGAAATACTGCTGGTTTTAAAAAAATGACTTCCATTATGAAATAAAAGAGTAGTAGTTCTAGAAGTATACTATTTGTTCGTCGCCCAACCTGTATAGTGGTTAGCGACGCTGACTGTGATGTCGTAGGGACTGGGTTCGAATCCCGGAGAATACATGAATGTTTATAAAAGTGTAGTGCCTTTGCGGTATGGGGGTACTCTAAATAGCCGTCAAGCTGCATGTCCTCTCGTGAGTTTAGTGGAAGGGGAAGAAAGGCAGGAGACCACTGGCTAATCCATGATTTTCTATCACTAAATTGGTGTGGAATCGAGCAAAATCGTACTGTCACCTGATGGTGCTCAAAGCTAAGGCTAACGACATGCCTAAATGTTCTAGCCCTTATCTGCGATGAATCCCGCGGACCTCGATCTGCCTTCGTCAGGCAGATGGCATTAGTCACAAAAGCAACTATTTTTTCAAAATTATGAGATAATACCTCGAAATTTAAGAGCAATGTATAATAATATTTCAGATTTCTTCGTTAAAAAAGGGGTGCGTGTTATACGCCAGATTTTACGGTAACTAAAATCAAATTTTTCTTTGTTGACCCAAGTAGGAATTCACTTAAAATATTTTTTATATATTACTTATTTTTTATTTATTAACAATATAAAATGATACGTTATTTCATAACCGCCAGTGTTATGTGCAATATTAAGTTTTGTAAAATGCTGTATTGTTTCCGCGTTAGGAACTGATGGTAACAGCTCGTCTCTGGCATATCATGTGTGGCATTGAACATGCGCCACGTAAAGCGGCTGATACACATCAAATCAGTGATGATGAAGTCCTCCCGTTTGCATGGTGTTGAAGTCTGGACAGCAGAGGGCCAGCTCAGGTGTAGTCCTCGGCACTTCACCGTGACTGAAAACGACCATTTCCATCACCATTCACCCTCGTGTTACTTTCTAGTGTGGCATGTGAATGAACACTCCCTCACTTTATACTGTGCCCCACCCAAAAAGATTGCGTGTCTCTAGTTGTTTGTCTTTTTTCAAATAACCCTTTACTTTATAATATGTCGTCCAAAAATTTCATTTTACTTTTTAAATAATAAACGCACACAGTAAAATAAATTTTACCTTACATAAAATATTCAGCATTGCGTTATTTGATGTATCAATTTTTTATCTGTGAAGCACTTTCTCCTTTTTTGAAACGATCAAAGAATTTGTTTCGTGCAAATTGTTTCCCAGTTAAAGATTACCGCCACGCCGCAAGGTTTCTTCCCCAAGACTGTTTGGGTGTTGCTAGAATCATTCATTTCAGACCATTCACTCCACTCGGGATGCTCCAGTTTAAGTAAAATGCTCAATATAACTCAAATAGATCGAAAGTACTATTTCTATTTTTTAGGAGGAAGGGAGCATTGGGAGAAAATCAGCTCGTACACTAAAACAACAACTGCTTACTGAGCAAGGTGAAAATAAAGTATTGAAAATTCGTTAGCTTATAGTACAAGCTCCGATCATGCTAATGCTTTTATCTCAATTTTACGCAATGATTTTCTTTTCGTGTTTTAAAATAACTTTAATTTCTGATTCCTCTTATAAATGTAATGCATCGTAACTATATGTTCTTACAAATTTTGTGTTTTTAGGATTTAATTTTATTTGAAAATAGTATAAATAATTTAAAATTCTATGTTTAATATATTAATATTAATTTCTGTTGCATTTGTTTTACACTCATGTCCATAAATTAAGGATAATTAAGAATCACACAGAAATTGAACTCTAAAATAAAAATTTCACCTGTAGAATTGTCACACAGATCTTGAAGAAGACTATGCAAATTACAGGAAACCACCAGATGGCGCGGATCGTCCGTCACAATGACGAGAGTGTAAGAGAGGGGTATATAAGGAATCATGGCAAAGAAGTAAAATTGTTCCCAAGCGCTTTAAAAGACTTTCAGTGCAATAACTGCATAGTTATGACACAAAGGAAGCAATTGGATGATTTTTTACTTGGTAGAATTATTGGACGACTGGAATGTGGACGTGCTCAGCTGGAAGTATTCGAGGAACTTGGCATCGGCCAGAGTGTCATCTCCAGGCTTTGGCAACAATTCCAGGATGAGGGTAATGTGAGTAAATGTTACAGCACAGGGTGCCCCCGAGTTAGAACGCCGAATGAGGACCGGTATATATATATATTTGGCAGTTACTGCCAAAAGAAACAGACGGATCACAGCATCAGACCTGTCTCGTCAGCTCTCTTCAGCTACCGGTACGACAGTTTCAAGGCAGACCGTGTACAGACGCTTAGGGCACATTGGTCTATATGCTCGTAGGCCTGTCAGATGTGTTCCACTTACCGCAACTCACTGTCGCCTGCGATTAACCTGGAGTAGAGAGCTTGCATTGTGGACACCACAACAGTGGTCTTGTGTGATGTTTTCCGACGAGTCCAGGTTTAGTTTGCAGTCTGATTCTCGCCGGACTTTAATTTGGAGAGTGCCAGGTACCCGTTACCATCAAGAGAACACCATTGAACGACACCGTTACGGTGGTGCAGGATGGCTCATTTGGGGAGGAATTATTCTTGGTTCCAGAACTGACCTGCATGTTCAGAGTGTAACGATGACAGGCCACATCTATCGGGATGTCATTCTGGAACAACATGTACGTTTGTTTCGGGGCGCCATGGGTGCTGAATTTCTGTTTATGGATAGCAACGCACGTCCTCAGCGTGCAAACATTGTAGACGAATGCCTTCAATCGGAGGATATCACCCGTATGGATTGGCCAGCATACTCACCGGACTTGAATCCAATAGAGCATGTGTGGGATATGCTTGGCCGACGAATTGCAGCCCGTCAACCCCCTACCACCTGTCTACCGGAATTTTAGAGGGTATTGCTTGATGAGTGGTGCAATATTCCCCAAGATCAGATTGATAATTTGATACTAGGCGTTGTAAGGCCTGTATTGCATCGTCCGGGAGACATACTCCGTATTAACCATCATACTAACCATGTTATACTGCTGTTTTTTGTAAATAGGTTCCTTTTTGAAATTTACTCCAGGGAGTAAAAATCTGAATTTTTATTAATTATGTCAGACATATAGCATCTTTTTTGCTCTTTACCTTTTGTTTAATGAATAGACTTTACAAATAAGTCAAATTTGTTTTGCTTCTGTCTCTTTCTTTGCATGAACTTCAGTATCCTTAATTTATGGACATGAGTGTATGATCAAAGCTGTGATATTCGCAGGCAATGCTGACCCTTATAATATAATATAATGATATAATGGCGTTGTAATGGCCACTTTGCAAATATTGGCCATACAGGCACGTTGACTTCACATTTTGATGACAGTCACCATTTGTGACGACTGTCATATAAATTATCTCGAAATTATTGGTGAAGTCTGTGGCGTTATGTCCTGTGAGGTAAGCGGAATGTTCTAGAAACATTAGAAGAAAACCTCACGGTGAGATATTATACATAGAGATCGCTTGTTGAGAAACTGAGTTACTACTTCAGCTGGTGAAGTGTTAAAGAGAGAGATATTAATTTTAAAAAAAGGGACGGAGCTACATATGTGTGGGGATCAGGATATTACAGTAATGTAATTTTTTTTTCTAAAATGTGTGCATGTAAATATTTTTAATTTAGGCATTTTATATTAATAATTTCATAATTTCAGTTCTTGTTTACCGTATGTTTTTCAAACAAATATATCATTTAAATATTATGTGAGGCAAAAGATTTTGAAGTTTCTGTTATAACAGAAAAAAAAATTAACACTTTCTTCGAGGTTTCTTGATATTTATGTACAATTGTTATTGTAAAAATGTATCATTTACAGAAAATATGGGTTAAAATAATATGAAAATGCATTTTTTTAAAGAAAAATGTATAGCCAATTTTTTAAAATGGTATTTTAAATTTATTTAAGCTTAAATAATTATTTTTCAGAAGTATAAACATTAAAATGATATTTCTCAGCTTGTGTTTTTTCGATACATTAGTGCATTCAAAATGCTACTCCTTCCACAATTATTGACCAATCACTTTCATTTTTCTTTGTGTGATACATATCATACATATACAAAATTAGGCATCCATTTTCCTATACACTGAATACTTTTTTAAAAAGAATTAAAATGTAGGATGTATATATATATATATATATATATATATATCCAAAACTAATTAAGTTATTACAAAATCGATCCCTAAAGTTTAAAACTTCCTTAAGGATGTAACAAAAACATCTCACGTCGAAATATTAATAAATACAAAAGGAGTAAAATTTAAAAATTTTCCAATCTTTTAAAAATATTTAAATTTTTAAAATTATGTAAATATATATATATATATATATATAATATTTTCCAAAGTTATACCTCATATTGTTTTATTGAATAGAAACATTATATGAAACGCTAAAATATAATTTTTAATTGCATAAATAAAAAAGATTTGTCAAAGGGTACCGAGTCGTATTAAGTTGCCTACGTTCGAAAGGTTGATTGTGCGACAGGAAGGTAACTAGAGCCGTATCAGCCGTATGATACGGGGTCCCTAAACTGTGAAACTACAGTCCTACCAACAAGATTCTTATGTCTAAAAAGGAGCCCACTCAGAACAAGCTACGCCAGTGTTGAGCGGTTAATATTTAACGTTACATACCTGTTGTTTTAGACACTGCTAGTAGCATATCATCGCAGCAGAAGGCGTGGAAACCTTGAGGGATTTATTATACGATTTTGACTGTTGTATCACGTAAATATTAAATAATAAATGCGGTGCTAAATCGCTGTAATTTTAACTTAATATTTAAAAAGGAGTAACAAAATAGCAAGACTATACATGACAAAGCGTAACAGTGACATTAATAAAATAAATTCTTAGGCTTCGAACTCAGACTGCGAAGTGTAGCCGCATTAGCCTTGTGGTCAAGGTAACAGATTCATGACCGGAGTGTCTTTAGTTCGAGACTTTTACCGCTGAAGACTCGCCGTGTAGGGGAAGAGACGCACGTTAAATCTGTCGAGAGCTCAAAAATCCTCCCGTTGGAGGGGAAGGAGAGGAGGTGCCAGCTGTGAGATGAAACGTAGTGTCTAGTCCCCAATCTTTATTTGCTTACATTACTGAGTGGAAATGCGAGTAAGATTAGAAGAGAACTTAAATTTTAAGAAATAAAAACGGGTCTCGTATTGAACTCGGAATAAAATTTGAATTAATGTAGTACATTCAATCAACCAATAAAAAAATAAAATAAAATAAAGTTTTACAGCCCTCCATACGGAAAAGTGGTTAGTGATGCTGACTGCTGTGTCCTAGGACCTGGTATCGAATACCGGAAAAGGCATGGATGCTTATAAATGTATAGTGCTGTGTGGCATGAGGGTACTCACTAAATTCTTCTCAGAAGGTTGATGCAAGATGAAGAGAGGTGGGAAGCCCCCCTCAGTAATATTTAAAAAAAGAAAACAAAACTTCATTGAAACAGTACGCATGACAATTTTCTTTGAAAATACGCTCCTAAACAGTTTTCAAATGAAAACGAGCGATGCCGACCTGAGTACGTTTGCCAACTGGAACCGAGTAAACCCGATTGAGCGTAACGAACAGAACCTGACGTTCAATTTAGATTCACTATTCGCACAAACCTTTTAATTTCTGTGCAATTTTAAGTTTGAGCTGTAAGGAACAGCTGCCTGCACCTGGCAACAGTCGAACGAGAGACGAGATAGAGAAGAGGATCTGGCAACGACAGAGGAGAGAAAAGGTCGGAACGGAAGAAGAGAGTGACGAAAAAACGGGGGTCGTGAAAAGTAGACACGGCTGAACGATGTATCGTAATCCTGTAACATCGCAATATATTCTTTATTTTAAGAAATGTCCCATCGAAAGTGTGGAATAAAACAGTGGGACCAAATCCTGTCTGCAATTATTTTCTTGTCACAATTCGAACACGGTTGGAAAAGAACTCACGAGTTTACACTGGTGTCAGAAGTGGGGTGCAATGGAGCAAAAGTTAAAGGATTAAAATATTTCAAATTGATCGGTGTTCGTACTACAAAGTTGTGAACAAGGGCTAGTGGACATTCACAGTTTGAAAGAAAATTTTTAAGAAGAAAATGGAATCCTGCGGTGTATTTTCAAGTTGATGACCACGTGGATCCCGGGAATTCTCTTGCAGCAGGTTCAAGTGAAAAATCATGATCTTCATACAGAAATTTGCTATCACCTGCCGAGTTGGGCTATGGAATAAACAGATGCCGTATTTTTCTTCAGTTTCTGATGAATGGAGTCGTGATCTGAAAAGTGTTCAAGTACAGAAACAGCTTTCATGTCGAGGTAAGTGGCTATTGTTCCCCTAAGTTAAAATATTGTGTGAATATTTAAAAGAGTAATGGGATGCATTCATATTTAATGTTTTTTTTTAAATAAAATAGAAAAAGCAGATATATCTGAAAAAAGAAAATTTCATTGGTTTATTGCAATATTCTATGTTGTTGGATTATTGTGTAGATGAAATAAGAAAATTGTGTACTTATTTTACCTGGAAATGATAGGGTATCATTTTAAATGTTGTAAAATATGGTATTTAGAGTTCTAGTGTTAAAGTATAATTTTTTTTATCATCATTCTTTACTGTTTGGAAGTTGTCTCAAAAATTAAAATCTGGGTATAGAAAGTGTTTTGCATGATAATTCAGTTTGCAGAATTAAAAAAAAAAAAGAATTAGATTAATTTATCTTGAAATAATGGTTGCGAAAAATGTATGTTTGAGTGGGTGAAAAATATCCATTAAAAAAAATGTGTATATGTATTTCAAGTAGACGGACTTCCTGTTAAAATGTTGTAAATAAGAGATTTTTGTAGGTTATTTATGACTCAGAATATATGGCATGTTTTTTTTTTTGAATATTATATGATAGTTTTTCATTTTAAGCAAAAAGTGTTGCAATATGTCAGTTAGTTGATAGTTTAATGCAATCTGATGTTATTTTTTTTACTCGTAATTTATGATGTATATATATATTGGTTTTTTTGTTTCCTGCATAAGATTCTTCTTTTAATTAAAAAAAAAAAGAAACTAAGAGTAGATTTATGATTTGAGAAATAATTCTATGGTAATGTAGCTAAAGTATGTTGTTTTAATTGTGTTTTTATTTTGAAAAAGGTTCTGCGTTCTGATTAGTAACAAATAACTGTGTCTCATATAAGTTTTATTGTAAACATATTTCGTATTGTGTTTCTGGAATTTGAGTACTCTTAGAAAAAACAGTAGAATTTTTCTTGCTTGTTAAATATATAGTACTAGGTCATTTAAGTGTTTGTAGTTAAATTTGTCAGAAGGTAATTTGGCATTAGGTTTAGCTTGATTAAAAATGGCATTTCTCATTAGAAGTAAGAAAATTGGCTTAATTCAATTAGCGCGGGACTTAGATGAGTCACCTGATCCGTCTATGTCTAAAATTGTTTTAAGAATTTAATAATCTCTAGTAAATATTACAATGAGGAAGAGGCAAAGAGTTATTGGAAGTTATTACAGCCGAAAGGTTAGAGACAGAACAGCGGCAAAAACTAGAACAACAAGAACAATTATCAATTGAAAAATTACGCTTGAAATGGAATTATCTAGGATCGCTAATCAGAGTGCTAATCAAAATAATGGTCAAAGCCTCACGTGTAAAATCTTTAGATGAAATAGTTAAAATGGTTAGGCTCTTAACTGTAAAGGTACCCAATAAATCAGACGGGTGGGAATATTTCTTTTCTAGTCTTGAAAAGGCTTTCGCTAGTGAAATGGTTAGCGACGAGTTAAAACCGAAGGTTTTGTTATGCATGTTAGGAGACAAAGTGTCAAACTTATTAGTTAACCTAGGCGAAAGAATTAAAAGATTACGAATCTTTAAAACAGGTTGTACTCAAGGAGTATGAACCATCACCAAAAAAATATGTTTAGAAAATTTTAGAAAGGCCAAACGTAACTCTGACGAAACTTTCTCTCAGTTCGCGACCCGTTTAACATCGATGTGGTTATACTACTGTAAGTTAAGAGGTGCGAATGATTTTGAGTCAGTTAATCAACTGATCGTAGCAGATAAAATGTTTGAAATGTTGGATTCTGAGACGGCGACCCATATTGGTGTGCTCAAGGGGAAGAATGGTACAAACCCAGGGACTTGGGCAAACAATGTGATATATTTTATGCTTCCAAGGGAAATCTACGATGAACCTGAGAGAGCTAAATGGAATGATAGTGAAAAGAGAAGTTTTAATGGTAGTTGGGTTAAACAGCCATTTGGGGAGAAAAAAAGTCAGATAATTTTTCTTCTAGGAAAAACTTTGATAAGGGGTCAAGTAACTGAAATTAAAAAAATTCGCTTGTTTCACCTGCGGATCAGATAAACATTTTAAGCGGGATTGTCGAAAAACAAAAAGAGGTAGATAATAAAAGACTTAATGTGAATAAGGTGTCAATGGAAGGGACGGAATTGGTAGATGGGACGGTAGCTGCTAGAGTTGATGTGCTAGGTAAAGTCATTCCTAGACGGGCCATTGAAGACAAATTAAGTAAATTAGTGAAAACATCTATTAGTGTAGATGGGAAATTAGTTCATGCTTTATTGGATTCTGGTACGGAAATTACTGTTATCAAGAAAGACTTAGTTCCTGGAATCTCGGTTGAAGGAGCTTCCACGATTTATTTGAAAGGTATTTTCGGTCCAGCGGTTAAATGTCCTTTAGTATATGTTCCAATTGGTCTTGCTACCGGTGGCCAGGTTAATGTGGTGCACCAGCAAGTGTTATGTGCTTTGGCAGAAGTTTTGGTAGAAGACGTGTTGCTTCCACCAGAGGTTTTGGATATGTTGGGAGGAGCCCAGAGTGAAGAGAATTCACTGGCTCAAAGCTCTCAGGACCTGAGGGTTGACTCAGGAAATGTTGATGAAACCGAGGTTTCGTCGGGTATTCTGCCAGAGAAAGCACAGGAGCACATTGAGGATTCTCAAAGGGAATATTACTTCATGTCGGAATGAAGTGGGAACATTGGGTACTAAGGATGAGGAGGTGACCGCTGAGATGGATAAAGGAATCATGGTGGCTGATAGTTTTCGTTCCGAACAGGAGTGTTGTGCCGAGTTAGCATTGGTTTGGAAGTATGCTAAGGAAGGCAAAGGAAACTACTATGAAGTAGATGGATATCTATTTCGTAGGGATAAAATACTTGGGGAGAGTATTGGGCAGCTGGTAATTCCGAAGTGCAGAAGAACTGAGGTGTTGAAACTAGCGCATACTTCAGTGTTCAGTAGTCACATGGGGCCCAAGAAGACGATTGAACGAATCAAGTATTCTTTCTTTTGGGAGGGTCTGAGGGCCGATGTGAAGAAATTTTGTGAGTCACGTAAAGAATGTCAGCTCACTCGATCGGTTAGGATTAAAGACCGACCACCCATTACACCTGTGGCAAGGCCTGAATTGCCATTTCAGGTGGTGAATATGGATCTGATAGGTCCAATTGATCCGCCAAGCTCCAAGGGACATAAATATATTTTATGTCTGGTTGATCAGCACACTAGGTGGGGCGAGGCGGTGCCATTGACTAGTCTCAGTGCGAAGGTAGCCTGTGAAGCTTTTGTTAAGCTAAAAGAATTACCTTGTGAAGTAACTAGTCTTGCTACCCCTGATGCCAATTTACCTTTCCAGGTGCATTGTGATGCATCAGATTATGGGGTTGGTTGCTGTCTGTTACAGCAAGATACCGTAGGAAAGTTTACTGTGTACTTAATATAGATTTAGTGAACTCATTGAGCATTCATTCATGAGTTAATGAAATAAACATTGTCTAGATTAAGATAAAAAACTGTAATGTATATATTTAGTGTGTTTTTTTTTTGTATAATGTGTTTTCCATGTATCTGTTTGCAATCCCATTACAGTTTAGATCTTTCTGGGAACATAGTCACTTATTTCAATTGGGTGAACTATTCATATTATTTCATGTGTTGGTATTAAGGAACTTTCGCTAGAACAATCATCAAGACTTTCGACTGTTGCAATTATTGTGTGTTCTGTTTGTGAATTTTCTGTTCCTGGTGTCTGATATGGTAAAATCAGCCACAAGGGGCAAATTTTACTCTTAGGTGGGGCGTGTAAGGAACAGCTGCCTGCACCTGGCAACAGTCGAACGAGAGACGAGATAGAGAAGAGGATCTGGCAACGACAGAGGAGAGAAAAGGTCGGAACGGAAGAAGAGAGTGACGAAAAAACGGGGGTCGTGAAAAGTAGACACGGCTGAACGATGTATCGTAATCCTGTAACATCGCAATATATTCTTTATTTTAAGAAATGTCCCATCGAAAGTGTGGAATAAAACAGTGGGACCAAATCCTGTCTGCAATTATTTTCTTGTCACAATTCGAACACGGTTGGAAAAGAACTCACGAGTTTACATGAGCAAAGTAAATTTCTGAAATATTCGACTAATTAATTCATGCTAATAGAAAATATTATGGCGTCATACTTAATTATTGTATTAAATATATTTTTATATTAAATAATATATATATATATATATATATATATATATATATATATATATATATATATATATATATAGTAAGTATATAATTTTTAGAGTCATATGCTTTTATTGGTATGAATAAAAATTAGAAAATAATATGACGCCATAATCAGTTTAGACACTTTTTTTTTGTTAAAAATTAATTGGGGCTACAAATGATTTTTAATGCTCAGTTATGGCGAAACAGGACAACATTTAAATTTAATGCAAAGAAAGTAATTTATCTTTTACTAATAATTCTTTATTTAAAATGAATAACTGAGAATATTGTGACCTCTTACTGAAAAAATATTCTAGTTTGTTTCACACTTAATAGTTGTTTGTCTACATCGGACACAGGAAAAGCGTGATAATTAGAAATTTAATGTACTTAGAAAATTCCATTACGTACATTTTAAGATATATTTCTTTCTGTATTTTATTCAGAACACATTTCTTGCAATTTCCAAATAAATTAGACAGATTGAAACGAATATTTTTTGTGATATGTCTGGAAGATAACAGACTTCTCAAAGTTAATCAACAAGTGTTTTTTCTCATTACGTAGTGTTGACTGCTTTTTTCTGTTAAGAACAGTTAATTATATCGAAGGTATATCTTTGTTGCAAACGAAAAAAAGTACATCGCAGTTTTATGTTAATTTTCTCTCATTCTTTTTTGTAGTAAAGAATTTTTATTATATAAATCTAGTTAGAAAGAGAGAGAGATTTTCATTTACATGAAATTAGTTTTCAGGTTGTAATAAGAGATCATTTTAAATCAGAATATTCCACAAAGAAATTTTCTCTCTATTTCTTACGGTTTCCTTGCATTAGGTAACATGTATTTTTTTTTACTATTCAATCAGTTTATGAATCAGTCAGTATTTGTTTATCAATGTTAGAAATTAGGAGTTAAGATAAATTTTTCGCGTACATAAATTAAAAATCATTCTTTAAAAAGCCGCATGCACTGTAGTAAGGCGACCATTCTTTTACGATGAAAAGGAGGACGAAAAATTTAAGAAAAAATTACAACTGAAATCTATGAAACTTTTTATTAATTCAAACAAAAATGCGTTTACATTCCTTTTAATTATTTTTTAAGCGAATATTTTTCTATTGAACGCCTTTTTTTTTTGTCAACGTATCATTTTCTAATACATCAGAAATTTCGGGGCCAAAAATATTCTTCATACTGAATTTTACGGTAAGCACTGTAGTTAAAATACTAACATTCAAAATTAATTTCTCACTAGACCAAAAATCGTTATCGATTGAAAAAACTCTTTCAACTGCTGCTTTCCAGTGTTGTACAACGTAAATTCAACAAGAATAACTGAATTTTCATATGAAATAAGTTCATTTTTGAAATGGTTTAAGTATTTTCACCCATTCTTTATGAATTTCACACGCTGAGTTTTCCCATTGTTCTAATTTATCAAAATTTAAATATACATTCAGTCATCTAATTTCTTCAAACAGACAATTGTCATTGATTTTAATATCATACATTTCTCTTTCGATAAAAACCAACACAATTTTCTATATCTACCCAATTTACTAAATATGAAGTCAAAAAACACCGTTGAAAACTCTTATTTCCTGTAACATTTGTTTCAGACCATTCTTCGAAATTTTGGAAGCATGTTTAGTTATCTTTGAATACAGCGATTAACAAATTGTGATAGCCTACGGGCTGTGGTTATCATCTCTTCATCATCCCCGCGACCTAAGTTTGAGTGGATAAAAGATTAACCACTCAGAGATTCCACACTAAAATTAGTTTATTGTCATCTCAATTTATATTCAGCACAGCAACACAAGTCTGGAAGGCTTATGATCAGGAGTGATGAGACATGAACTGTAATTCTAACAAATAGCGCAAAAAACCACCGAATCTATATCTATAGATGATTTTCCGACTTTACTAGAATCCGCTCTAGTATTAAAATTTAATCTAATTTTTCTTACCGCTAATCCACGGCGAACAGCTACCAGTCCTTATATCGTCAATATAATCCTTGATTCAACTTGCTCCGGTAAATGGATGATCTTCTGGGTTCGAACTCTTTTTCTTAGAACTTCGCTAGCACTATTAGACCTCCTATTAAAACCTCTTAGAACTACCTCGCGAATACTAAAGCTCTAATATACGCGATTATACATTCCTAATATGTATAATCGCGTTCTCTTCTTGAGTTGGTTGGAAAGAATTGCCATTCTGGCCTCAAAAATTTCCCAAGAGGTTTTAATAGATGACGCGATAAAGCCCCGTCTCAAGAGGAATTTTAAATTATTGATATTGAAAAGGAGGACATGTAGGAGGACACTTTTCGAGGAAGGACAGAACTTATAAAAGGAGGACTGTCCTGCCTAAAGGAGGATGGTTGGTCACCTTAATTATTTCCATATAAGGATAAGGGGACTCACTCATCATTCACTCCATCATCACAATATCTTCAGAAATATTCGACATACAAACTTGAAATTTTATAACCATAAAGTAATTCGGGGGAAGATGCCAGTTTGTTAATGGTATTTTTATGCGTCGATAGTTGGCAATTTTGAGCCACTTGTGTGAAAAGTGTGGTCCGACATTGAGCATGGCTTGTGAATTTATCTGAATTAATCGTTTTTAATTGTTCTTAATTTTCGATCTTTTGAACATTTAAAGTAAGGAGCACAACTTTCATAATATTCCGTTCCTTATATTTAAAGTCTATAACCGTTCCTGTTATTTTAAATGAGATATTATCAATATAAGTGAGTTACACATAATGTTACACATATGATGCTTATATAGATGCTGCCATAACACTTTAGAAATAAGGAAATCAGCACCTTGCCCTTTATACTAGGGGGAAGGCGCCACATGATTCAGAAATAAATGAAATGAACTTTATTATTATTTTTTAAAATTTTAAAACACTGTATAATGTTGTATAAAATATATAAATGCAATTAATTATTATTATAATTAACAACACTTAAATGCAATTAATGATAAATGGTCTATCATCATCGTTTGCCTCCAACAGCACAGCACACGAGAATACAGCCTTATTCCTCTCATCAGAAAGCACAAACCAACAGGCGTAAAAACATTAACTTCAGAGCCTTAACTGAATCAGAGAAGAGAGCAACTATGCGAGAAAAGGCATGTAAGGTCAAAACAAATAACAAGAAATCTTCGAAGAAACAGAAGAAAAAGACGTGATAGTTTGTCATCCCCAAGCGAAGAAATTCCTCTAGATACTAGTGGTGAGACAGTTTTGATGAGGATACTGATGACGATTTTGGTGCTGTGTATAAAAGGTACATTTGTGCTAAAAAAGGTTCTAAGTGTGACTGAATTCAGCGCATCGAATGCAACAAATGGCTGCACGAAGATTGCAATGATAATCATTTGTACTAAGTGAAATGTTGTGTAGGCTGGAACCTGTGCTGTTATTATTTTTATCAAGATAATTGTGAAAGAATTTAATTTTTTTTTCTACAGTTGTTGTTACTTCATATTCAATTTTGTAATGTTTATAATTATTTATTGGGGTGTGGTTGCATCTTTCTCCATGATTGGTGGCATCTTCCCCCATATACGGGCCACAATTAAATGAATTTCTTTAACATTAGATTTCTAATTTAATTTCATACTAGCGAAGAGAGTCAACTTGTACACATAAGCAATTAATTATTGAAAAATAAAAAAAAAATTTCATAGTCTTGTCATCTCAATTTTTAATGTATTCCTTAAAATTCTTAATCCCTCTCCAAAATCCTAAGACGTGATGTCTTCCGCCTAATTACCTTATTCCTTTTACGGAGCAGACATCCGCCACAAAACAAGTTATGTGAAAATAGACATGGAAGGAGAGTTGCGAAGGCTTAAGAGGTGCTAAAAATAAATATTCAAGTTTTTGAACTATTAGACCTACAAACTTGAAATTTCGATGGCACATTCCTTTCATGTAGTAGTGCCAATGAGAGGCCTTAGAGCAGGGGTACTCAACCCTTGTTTTTTGCTGTGCCGCATACATATGTTAGTTATTTCACGCGGGCCGCAACATGAATAGGGAGTGGGAAGAAATGCTTTACGACCAAGATAACATTTGAGATTTAAAATGTGGAAAATTGATCAAAATAATGAAACTCCGGTGTTTTGCTTTTTTTAAATTATTTTTTTCAATATTTTTTAGTTTTGTCACTAACACTAAATTAGAAGCATTTAAGAAACATTCTTTCACAATTTCTACATCAACAAACCGTTTTATATGATTACCAATAACATAACAAACTTCATAGGACGTTATTGTTACCACTGTGATATTACCACTGACTAAACACTTTGTTGCTGTTGCAAAGATTATTCAAGAAAGCTTATTTATCGCCTCTTGAAAGAGAACTTCGAGGAAAAGTATCATTGAATGATTCCTGTTTTTTGGTATTTTTTTAAATACAGCACTTTCGAGACAAATCAAACAATTACTTATACATGTTTGATTTTCACTACAAAATAGTCAACCTCCCAATCGTCTTGAAACGCTATATTTTTTCCGAATTTTTTCGCTTGCAAGATATGAAAGATAATTAAAAATTAGTTTTACCCATAAAATTGTCGTTACTCCACTGTTGTCTGTTATCACTTACCGTAAGCGTTCCAAATAGAAAAAGAATACCAATTCGTACCCGTACGACACCGACAGCAAAAAGCCAAATTGATCTACTTGATTATTGAAGAATTTCCCACCAATTATTTAATACAATATTCTTCAACAAGTGAATTTTTAAGTGGCCATACCAGGCCACCTAAGAAAGTTCGGCGGGCCGCAGGTTGAGTATCGCTGGCTTGGAGTCACTTCAGAACGGGTCATCATTTGTGTCAAGACTCGAACCAGACACGCTTTTAATTATCACAAGATGTATCGGTATCTTTGCGATTTTTGTGCAACAAAGGCTGAAAGTACCGTAAAGAATTTATATCTGGATGTGTAATACGCTAATATTACTTTCTGCTGCATTAATTTTATACTAAAATTGTAATATTCGCAAAAAGTGTCATTAATCTATATATATATAAAGGAGTGATGCGACGCTAATGATAACTTATTTAATTACTGTCTTTTCTTATACAAAATTACTATATCTCTTAACTTCCCAGGTTCTTAAGTTACATCGCATCATGACTTAAGTTAAAATTAAACACTAATACTCTATAGACAAAATACAGTCCTCTAAATTAAAAAGTAACAATTAATTGTATTGAATTAACATATTGGTGAAAGAAACGTTAAATGTTACAAGGGTGTTACTTATCTGAAATGAGAGGAAAGGGCGACTGAGGGGTGACCTCGGGTAGTGAGTGCGCTTCCCGACTGGAGGGTTTTTCTAGCAGACGTAAGAGGGAGTAAAAGACCCGATAATTCTTCCGGACCAGCTTTTAAAGCCGACCAGATCACTTCGAAAAGAATCCGCTACGGATTCATTACCGTCCAATCTACCACCCTGATTGGAGCGCAAGAACATAACCTTGCCGGCCATCAGGTCCGTTGAACCCGACGCACCCCCAAATTCCTTAGTAATCCGTTTCCTGTAAACAGGGCAAATATAAAAACTGCAATTGTATCTTGGGGACCGGCAGCCTCCCATCAGGAGAAAAGCGACTCACTCACTCACTCACTGACTCATTGACTCACTGACTGACTCATTGACTCACTGATTAATCACGATATCTCCGGAACTATTAAACCTAAAGACTTGAAATTTGATAGGTAGGCTCCCTTCATGGAGTAGACGTTAGCTAAGAACGGATTTTGCAAAGTTAGAGCCCCAAGGGGCGTTACGGGGGTTTAAGAGGCGTTATAGATAATTATTTCCATTACTAAACTATAAGATGTACAGTCGTGAAACTTGGTACAGAGATTTCCTTCGTAAAGTAGAGATTCCCTACATAACGATTTTTACAAAAATCGACCTCCAAGGGACGTTGAGGGCGCTTCAGGGACCTTATAGATAATTATTTCCATTTTTAAACTATTAGACGTACAGTCTTGAAAAATTTGGTAAGCGGATTCCTTTCATACAGTACAGATCCCCTACAGAATGGGTTTTGTGAAAATCGACTCCCAAGTGGCGTTGTAGAGAATTAAGTGGCGTTATAGGCAATTAACTCCTTTTTTAATCTATTAGACGTAAAATCTCAAAATTCAGTGAGCTGATTCCATTCATTGAGTAGAGATCCACTATAAGATGGATTTTGTAAAAATCGTTTCCTAAGTGGCGTTGCGGGGGCTTAAGGGGCGTTATACAGAATTATTTCCATTTTTAAACTATTAGACGTACAGTCTTAAAATTTGGTAAGCGAATTCCTTTCATGGTGTAGAGATTCATTACAAAATAGTTTTGGGGAAAATTGATCCCCAAGTGTCACTGAGGGGGATTAAGGGGCGTAATAGATAAATTTTTCTGCTTTTCAACTAATAGAACCACCTGATTGAAAATTAGAAGGTATGTTCCGTTCATGGAATAAAGTTCCTTTTACAAAGATTTTTGCGAAAACGGACCCCCAAAGGAGTGGGGTGGCGAGGGATTAAGGCGTGTTATAGAAAAATTCCTGTTTTTGAATCTAACTCATTTACATGAAATTTGTTGAGCACTTTTCTTTATAGTTGAATAGAGTTCCACTAAGAATGGATTTTACGGAAATCAACTAAAGGGGGAAGCGGGAGAGCTATTGGGACGTATTGATTGATAGACAAAGTTCCCGTTTTTGAACTTCTAAGACTATAATAATAAAATTTGGTTTGCATGCTTCTTTTGTTGAATTGGAATCCGCTAAGAATGCCGTCAACGAGGTATTGATGATAAGAATTCCGTTTTTGCTCTGTTAGATTTAAACTTGAAATTTAGCACGCATGTTTATTTTATGGAGTAGAGACCCACTGAAAGTTGCTTTGGTGGAAATCCACTTGATTATTAGGCTAAGTGAGCGAAAAAAATCTTTCTACTTCTATTTTAGATATAAATAGAAATTAGAATTTATAATTTATGTTCTTTTTATATCAAGGGGCAAGAGTGTATCAGCTATAAATATATTTTTCAATACAATCGAATTCTTAATGCTAGATATCAATAATTAATTTACATGTAAACAGTATACATATATACAACATCGTGAAATACCCAGTGAAGTGGGTGGGTATAACGGCTAGTTACTTTATAATGACAATTCAACGGAAACATAGAGAACATGTAGACGACTTGGCGACCATTTTTGATGAGTAGATAACCCTATGAATTCTTCTTGAAATTACTGGAGTATGTATTAACATCACGATCTATGACGTAAGCGTATCTTTCTCGATAGATCCTTCTAGATTGTAAATAGGAACCACTCGCCGAAGATGAGTTACTATTGTTTTCATCGTTGAAGAGTCTACTAGCGATTAGTTTTTACTTTGACTGATGAATAGAACGAGCGAGTGCTTATGCGTAATTTTTACCATACTTGTGTTTTAGACACTTATAGTTGTGTCTGAGTTCTGAGGAAGATGTGAAATCCTGCTGTGGTATTTATTAAGCGAATTTCAGTGCTGTACTCTGCATTTCAAAAATTGTTTTTCTACAATGCCTTTTCATCGTTCTTACAGAACCGTCTTGGTTTTTAAGTCTGATAGCATAAAATCCCCGAACCCCGATTTGTGTAACACAGTGTTTTTCAAACTGTGGGGTGCTTCCCCCTAGGGCGCCGTGATAACTCTACGAGGGGGGCACAAGCATGTTGAAAAGTCAAAAACAATATTATTTAAGAAAATTTTTAATTTACGGAAGGTAAACAAAAAAATACATTTTTAAAAAAGTACACATTTACATTGATATAATGCACTTATAAATATAATATATCAGTACTGCAAAATATCTTTTATAATTCATTTAACAGCACTAAATTAATATCAAGTTTAATAGTTACCAGTGACACCATGGGGTTGTCATATAAAACTTTATAACCAAAAATTAATATTTATATGGATAATTTGTACGGTTTACAATTAATCCATCTGCCGAATAAAAGTTACGCGATTTTCTCCCCAGTGCCGCAGTTTTCCACATATATGCGCGTATGTGGTGTATTGGGGGAGGGAAGAAAAGGAATTACTAAGCAAATCCTCTGAACATAGTCAAGGTACTTTTATTGTATTCCAAAGTAAAGATCGTACTTCGGAAAGTAGTATATATACGTAAAGGGCAATTATCGCTTTGGTTGAGCGAGACGTTTATATACGTCGGTGGCACTTAAGATATTAAAGTCGTGTTGTAGCTTTAGCGCCATTGTATAATATTATTAAATTCAAAACACTATTATTGTACAGAGGGGGGAAGTGAAAATTATGTTTGAATATTGAGTCGCAAATAGTGAAAGTTTGAGAAGCACTGGTGTAACAATGTGTTCTATTTTATGTTTTAAAAATTGAATTCAATCATTAAGAACCTAATTATTATTATACTTTTAAAGATATTTAATCGGCTAAATAAGTTTAAAGGGTGTTTGTTATACTAAAATCAATTAAATGGAATTATTAGGAGTTAGGGGGGGATATTTTGCACTCTTTATCTTTCTCAAATTATTTGACTTATCTCGAGTTATCTTCAGTTGAAAAATAGAAAATGCTAACTTTTTGTCAAATTGTTTTTTATGTAAAGGCTCGTGAATTTAAAATATTTCTTTCAGAATTATGAGTTTGGGAAACTGAAAAAAGTTAAGTACTTCAAAAAAAAATCTTAAATCCTTTCCGAAATGAGTAAATACGATTTAAAATTCAAGGTACTTCATTATTTTTATTTTATAAAAAAAAAATGCATTTTCTTAAAGTGTTTCTTTTTTTTTCTCTTTGAAGGAAAATCTTATAGTTCACTTTTGGTCATAAATTTTTTAAGTAAACATTTATCAACCTTTTTTAAATCTCCATAGCATTCCATTTCTAAAAATATAATGAGATCAAATTTATCTCCTCCATGTAAAATGGAAATGATTTTCGTGAGTATTCTTAAAAATTGCTTTAAAGATTATGCTAAACTATTTGATAAATTATTTGAAATGCTTACTATGGTCCCTCTTTAAAAACGTGCATAAAGTAGTTTATAATATATGGAATATACACAAGTTTAAACAGAAGCAAAAATTCAATTTAATTTTATTATTGCACATTTGTTATTGCGAATAATAAAAGAAATTCAAAATAAGAATTTGTATTATTTAAAATAACAAATGCAAAAATAAAATTAAAATGCATTTTTATTCCTATTATATTTGCATGCTTAACTCTGAATACATAGCTCTTGTTTTAGTTTACAATGATAGTTGTGAGAAGTTAATTAGTTTTCAAGGTGACAGTTTACACTAAAAAAATTATTTTGCTGTTTTTTGTTTCGTCCATTCAGTTGTGAGTTACAAGAATGTTAAAAATAGAAGTCATCAAAGAGAAAATTCGGTACATTTTCCTGTTTTTCTTTGATAAAGGTGAAAAGGCAAGCCAGGTGATTGAAATTGTGAATGGTGTTTATGCTGTCGATATTGTAACAGCTAATTACGTGCAATTTTGGTTTCGTCGATTCCGTTCCGACATTTTTTATCTTAAAGATGCACCTCGCACAGGCACGTCTTTGAAAATATCCATAAATTCACAGAAATAATTGAAGTTGGCCGACATGTTATTAATCGTAGCATTGCCCAGGAGCTAAAGATTGACGATAAAACAGTTTTAAACTGTTTGCGCAAAGTTGCATTAAAAAAGAACTCGATGATTGGGGCCACACCGATTAACACCAAAAAAACATAATGGATCGAATTTTCATCTGCGAAGCCTTGGCAAAACGGAATGAAATTGGCTCATTTCTTAAATGGATGGTGACTGGAAATGAGAAATGCGTCACAATATTGTGTGAAAAGGATCGTGGTCAAAGCTCAGTGAAGCAGCTTAAACGGTGGTCAAACCAGGACGGATGTCTAGTAAGGTTCTGCTGTGTATTTGGTGGGACTGGAGAGGAAAAATTTATCATGAGTTGCTTCTTTATAGTCCTGCACTAAATTCAGATATCTACTGTTAACGACTGGACCGTTTGAAGCCAGCGATTGACCAGAAACGGCCAGAATGGCCAACAGAAGAGGTTTGGCGTTGCATCAGAACAACGCCAGGCAACACACACCTGTAGTGACTCACCAGAAACTCTGGGAGCATGGTTGGGAAGTTTTAATGCATGAATCATGTAGTCTAGACCTGGCACCAAGCGATTACCCCCTTTTTCCCGCATTGCAAAATTTCCTGAGTGATAAGAAATTAGGATCAAGAAAATATTGCGAAAATCGATTACTAGGGTTTTTAGCCAATAAGGACCAAGACTTCTATAAAAATTGTATTATAAAGCTACTTTTAAAATGGAAAGAAATTATACTGTAAAACGGTGCATATTTGAGCCAAATCGGACAATCCGAAGTAAGTTAAATAAAGTCTTGAATTTCATTCAAAAATACTAGATTTCTTTTTCCCCAACCTAATATATACCGTATTTATACTCGAATCTAAGCCACCCCCAATTCTGTACACATTTTTGAGAAAAAAAATTTAAACAAATTTTTGTAAAACTTTTGTTAATTTCCTGTAATTAAGAAATTGTTAAGAAAAATTAATAAAAAATAATAAGTTAAGGGCAGTCAGAGAGAAAAATTTTTTGAATAACAATTTTGAATTTGACAAATTTTTGAAAATCGATTTTGAGATTTAGATATTTCTAAAATCTCCAAATCAAGACCTTTCCAATTATATAACATACAAGCCATTATATGAATTAGAAGTATTTTAAAAGGATTTTTGAAAAATAATAAACTGATTAACCACGCCTATTTTGACAGATAGAAATGTAAACATATTATCTTATCTTATCAAAGCCTCTAATTATTTTACTTGAACGCAATTAATTTAGATACTGTAACACTGCTATTTTAACTGTGTGTAGATATGCTAAATCTTTGGAGCCAGATTTGGGCAAGTTTTAGTTATTGGAATGCTATATTTAATAGTTAGTGATTTTACCTAAATTTAAGTATATTCTTTATATTAAATTTGGTTTTAATTATTTATTATTACTGATTATTTAAACTCGCTAAAGCTTAGTAACGAGTTAAAAGATTTTGAAATATTTGAACTATTTGCGAAATAGTTCCAGTTAAGTTTCTGCATATGAATTACTTATTAATCCTCGTTTTGAATGCATATTTCAAAATATTTAGTTTCACAAGGTACGATTTTTTATAAAAATTTCTGTTTTCTTAAATTTATATTTATAAAATTGTGTAAATTTACTGCATGAATATACTCTACGTCTCTTAAATGCATTGTGTATACTGAAGTGACATTTGTGAAATATTTTTAAGCAGAAATCATAACAAAAAATGACAATTTTCAATAAATTCATAATATTCGTATTTGCTCGCTCAACTAAAAGATTGTTTCTGAAAAAATAATTAATATACTTAAAAAAACTCACTTCAGTATAAATATAAATGTATAATTAATACATATAGTCAAAATCCTGAGTGTCTTTATGTTTAATAATTTCTGAGATAAAGGTATGGGATGATACATCAAGTGTGATGTTTGTTGTCTTTGCGAGAAGCTTGTTACATACTTAAAAATACATAATTTTTATGTTTTAGAACATAAAACAGTTTTATTTTGGCTGTTTTAGAAATCCTTTGTCCAGTTTAGAGTAAATTTTGAAGTTTAAAACTTAGAAACTGCCTGCCACAACAACACCTAATGATAACTTTACAAAAACCCAGCAAAAACTTTCAAAATGTCGTATAATCAGGTATTTTTAAATACCATCTCAAATTCATACCAAAACCATATTGATACATTTTCACATTATATTTATGATGCTTTATGTTCAAATTTGATATCTGTAAAGAATGAAAACTGCTAATTCTTCAAAAATTGAAACAGAATTAAGATAATTGATGTAATACAAGAAATTATTTCGTTAAAAGAACTGAAAAATGTTATTCTGGGCAATTTAAGCCTTTTTTGTTTACTATTTTATGCAAAATAAATTGCAAAGATGCTAATGTTTAGTAAAATGGGACAAATACATGTTGTAATTCATTATTTTTCTTATGAAGTTTCACTGCATTGTAAAAATTCAAATTTCTCAAAAATGATGTTTTTAAAATTACATTTATCTTTTTCTCAGAAAATAATGTATGTTTGCACATGAACTTTTTTCCATCATGTTACTGATATGTAACTATATATATTCCTGTAACTGTTTTGGGGCTTTTACCCAAATATTTGATTGAAATCCATATATCGTGACAAAAAAAAATGTCAGTTGTTTTCAAATTCATAGTTATATTTTTATGTTACATGCTTTTGAGAAACCTAAACAATATATTTTAAATGTTTCAATTTGTTGCAAATATTAATGTTTATTTATTGTTTAGACAAGTTTTTAAGCTTTAATATTCAAAGGTATTACAATAAATGGTAACTAATTATAACTCAGATTTGTAATGCTTTTTGTTGTTGCGAGAAGCTTGTTGCATGCATAAGATTACACAAATTTCACGTTTAATAGCATAAAAACAGTTTTATTTTTGACATTTTTAGAAATTTCTTGTACAGTTTAGAGAAAGTTTTGAATTTTGAAACTTTTAGAAATTGTGTGTGCATGTGAACATAGAAATACATAATGAAATCTTTAGCATCGTCTTAAAATCATGTATTCCCAAATCATTACTTTTACATATTGCTACATGTTTACATTATATTTATGATGTTATAAAGTCAAATTTGATATTTGTATTGCATGGAAGTTAAAACTTCTTCACAGATTGTTACATAATTTGTGAAAGTTGACGTAAAATGCTAAAAAAAAAAATCTCGTTGAACAAAACTGAAAAATACTGTACATGTATTTTCTGAACATTTTAAGACTTTTTTGTTTCCTATTTTATGCTTAAAAAATTAAGAAGATACTAATATTTAATAAAATAGGACAAATACATGTTGTAATTCATTATTTTTGTGATAAAGAGCCTTTTTACACTAAAAATGCTATTTATTTTTCTCAAAATGAGTATTTTCGAACCGCGTGACCTTTTTTCGAAAAATTTTCCGAATGAAAGTATTTGTACTTTTTACTGCACATAAATAATGGAACTACTTTTTTGGAGATTTTCCCAAAATATTTTGCTAAAAAGCAGTTATCGTAAAAAAATGACAATTTTCAAAAATTTCAAAGCCATACTTTTACGATGAATTTTTTCAAAAAAGTAAACAATATATTTTAAATATTTTACCATTACTTAAATAAAAAAGCCTAATTATTATACAGCCAAAATTTGAGGTTTTTATATTTAACAATTTCTGAGAAACGGGTTTCTAAAATGGCTCAATTTAACATTGTCGGTATAAGTAGTACGGACTAGTCTTAATAATAAATTTATTCTAACAGTACTCAAAACATCAAATACATACTTGAATCTATAATTATTCTAACCGTCAGAATCATGTTTCGAAAAGGATTCGTCACTCCTATTGTCACGATTGTCTTCGGAATGGGGCCTCCGTCGCTATTTTCCTACGCGGTGACGTCCAATGCATTTCATATGCAACATTTTTTTTTAAAAAAAATTATATCTTATATGAATGTAAAAGAATTATTAAGAACTGTTGAACATTAACAAGCTAAAATTATATCATTTTGCTTTCGCCATCGATGTATAATTGTTTCAACAGTGTCAAATTTTCAATGGTCGCTGATTTGTTTTTATTATTTTTTTCTGCATTAGAAATTGCTTCCCTTTTCATCCTTGTGTCATAATGAAGGGGTCCAGTATATCCATAGGAGCCCATGTTAAGAACAGTCAGTCGGGTGGAAACCTTTGAGAAATCGATTTTGAGTTTTTAATATTTGTAAAATCTCCAAATCAAGACCTTTCCAATGATATACCATACAAGACATTTTATGAATTAGAAGTATTTTAAAATGATTTTTAAAAATTAATCAGCTGATTTACCCCGCCCAGTTCGACAGATAGAAATGTAAACATTGTCTTTTTAAAACTTGGGAAAAGTTGCAAAGCCTCGATTATTTTTTTAATACCCAAATTAACTTTAGATAATTGTTTAACTGCAACTGTTAGATTTTTTAAAAACTTTTGCAGGCAATTTCAGATTTTCATGTGGGTTTTAGTAATTGTTATACTTAAAATGTAGTCATTTTTTACTGAAATTTAGGTCTTTTCTTTAGTTGAAATTCATTTTTTATTAGTTATTCTTAATTATTACTAAACCTTCGCGTGTTTAAGTAAAGTGTTAAAAGAAACAAAAATAAGATATGATTGCGACCAGAGGTGAGAAATATACACGTAATAAATCTTTTTTACTGAAGTTTAGGTCTTTTCTTTAGTTGAAATTCATTTTTAATTAGTTATTCTTAATTATTACTAAATCTTCACGCGTTTAAGTAAAGTGTTAAAAGAAACAAAAGTAAGATATGATTGCGACCAGAGGTGAGAAATATACTCGTAATAAATCTTTTTTTACTGAAGTTTAGGTCTTTTCTTTAGTTGAAATTCATTTTTAATTAGTTATTCTTAATTATTACTAAACCTTCGCGTGTTTAAGTAAAGTGTTAAAAGAAACAAAAATAAGATATGATTGCGACCAGAGGTGAGAAATATACACGTAATAAATCTTTTTTTTCTGAAATTTAGTTGAAATTCATTTTTAATTAGTTACTCTTAATTATTACTAAATCTTCACGCGTTTAAGTAAAAGTGTTAAAAGAAACAAAAAAGTAAGATATGATTGAGACCAGAGGTGAGAAATATACACGTAATAAATCTTTTTACTGAAATTTAGTTGAAATTCATTTTTAATTAGTTACTCTTAATTATTACTAAATCTTCACGCGTTTAAGTAAAGTGTTAAAAGAAACAAAAGTAAGATATGATTGAGACCAGAGGTGAGAAATATACACGTAATAAATCTTTTTTTACTGAAATTTAGTTGAAATTCATTTTTAATTAGTTACTCTTAATTATTACTAAATCTTCACGCGTTTAAGTAAAGTGTTAAAAGAAACAAAAGTAAGATATGATTGAGACCAGAGGTGAGAAATATACACGTAATAAATCTTTTTTTTACTGAAATTTAGTTGAAATTCATTTTTAATTAGTTACTCTTAATTATTACTAAATTTTCACGCGTTTAAGTAAAGTGTTAAAAGAAACAAAAGTAAGATATGATTGAGACCAGAGGTGAGAAATATACACGTAATAAATCTTTTTTACTGAAATTTAGTTGAAATTCATTTTTAATTAGTTACTCTTAATTATTACTAAATCTTCACGCGTTTAAGTAAAGTGTTAAAAGAAACAAAAGTAAGATATGATTGAGACCAGAGGTGAGAAATATACTCGTAATAAATCTTAATTTAATAACTACATAATGCATAATGAAGATAATCTGTCTTGGAAAAGAAAAAGGATTATACTTTTACAAGGTAAGATTTTTTATAAAAATTGTTTCCTAAATAATTTTTTTTAATTTTCTAAAGTAAATGTATGCATGTACTGTGTTTCTTAAATGCAATTGTGTATACTGAAGTGACATTTTTGAAATATTTTCAAGCAGATATCATAACAAAAAATGACAATTTTCAATAAATTCATAATAATCACATTTGCTCGCTCAACTAAAAGTTTGTTTTTGAAAAAATTAATTAATATATTTAAAAAATTTCACTTCAGTAAAAATATAAGTGTATAATTAATACATGTAGTCTTTATGTTTAATAGTTTCTGAGATAAAGGTATGACAGGATACATCAAGTCGGATGTTTGTTGTCTTTGCGAGCAGTTTGTTACATACTTAAAATACATAATTTTCATGTTTTAAAACATAAAACAGTTTTATTTTGGCTGTTTTAGAAATCCTTTGTCCAGTTTAGAGTAAATTTTGAAGTTTAAAACTTAGAAACTGCCTGCCACAACAACACCTAATGATAACTTTACAAAAACCCAGCGAAAACTTTCAAAATGTATAATCAGGTATTTTTAAATACCATCTCAAATTCATACCAAAACCATATTGATACATTTTCACATTATATTTATGATGCTTTCTGTTCAAATTCGATATCCGTAATGCATGAAAGCTAAAAAATTCTTTAAAAATTGATACAGAAGTTGAGAAAATTTTGATGTTTTCCCGTTAAACAAACTGAAAAATGCTGTTCTGGGCAATTTAGAACTTTTTTTGTTTACCATTTTATGCAAAATAAATTGCAAAGATGCTAATGTTTAATAAAATGGGACAAATACATGTTCTAATTCATTATTTTTGTGATAAAGTGGCACTTTATAGGGAAAATTCAATTTTCTCAAAAATGATGTTTTTAAAACTGTATTCATGTTTTTCTCAGAATATAATGTATGAATGTAATGAAATTCCCCCATGTTACTTATATGTGACTATATATATTCATGTGTGTTTTTTGGGGATTTTCCCAAAATATTTGACTGGAGTCCATACATTGTGACAAAAAATGTCCATTTTTTTAAAAATTCATGGTGAGATATTTTATAATACATGTTTTTAAGAAAACTAAAGAATATATTTTAAATATTTCACTTAATTGCAAATATTAATGTTTCTTTATTGTTCAGACAAGTTTTTAAGCTTTAATAATTCAAAAGTTTTTCAATAATAGGTAACTAACAACAACTCAGATGTGTACTGATTTTTGTCGTTACGAGTAGCTTGTTACATGCATAAAATACACCAAATTCATATTTAAGAACATGAAAACCGTTTTCTTTTTGACTTTTTTAGAAACCCTTTGTACAGTTTAGAGAAAATGTTGAATTTTGAAACTTTTAGAAATTGTGTTTGCATGGAAACATACAAATCCACAATTAAATTGTTTTAACGTCGTAAAATCACTTATTCCCAAATCATGACTTTTACATATTGATACATGTTTACATTATATTTATGATTTATAAAGTCAAATTTGATATTTATTATGCATTGAAGTTAAAAATTCTTCACAGATTGTTACATAATTTGTGAAAGTTGACGTAAAATGCTAAAAAAAAATCTCGTTGAACAAAACTGAAAAATACTATACATGTATTTTCTGAACATTTTAAGACTTTTTTGTTTCCTATTTTATGCTTAAAAAATTAAGAAGATACTAATATTTAATAAAATAGGACAAATACATGTTGTAATTCATTATTTTTGTGATAAAGAGCCTTTTTACACTAAAAATGCTATTTTTTTTCTCAAAATGAGTATTTTCGAACCGCGTGACTTTTTTCGAAGATTTTACCGAATGAAAGTATTTGTACTTTTTACTGCACATAAATAATGAAATACTTTTTTGGAGATTTTCCCAAAATATATTTTGCTAAAAAGCAGTTATCGTAAAAAAATGACAATTTTCAAAAATTTCAAAGCCATACTTTTACAATGAATTTTTTTGAAAAAAGTAAACAGTATATTTGAAACATTTTACCATTATTTAAATAAGAACACCTAATTATTATACAGACAAAATTTGATGTTTTTATATTTAACAATTTCTGAGAAACGGGTTTCTAAAATGGCTCAATTTAACATTGTCGGTATAGGGCCTACCGACTAATCTTAAGTTGCGTAAGTCTGTGTACCTTTTTCTGAGAAACCACATACTTCTCATGAATAAAATTTTTACAATAGGTAATGGGTACTATCAATAAGACTTTAACGAAGGGGCTTGTTTTTTTGTAAAAAAAATAAATTAATTATGAGTTTTTTAAGAATTGTCTAATTTTTTCCCCATAACTTAAGTTTAAAATGGCATATCTAAAACGGTTTGCTAGATGTATCTAATTCATTTCGTTAAAATATGTAAACATATTAAAAGTGTGCTCGCTGGAAATATGAGGATAATATGATAAGTGGTTTTTGAGAAAAAAGTACATAAAGTGAAAAATATTACATTTTGAGAAAATCGACTTTAAAGTAAAAGTTTGTAGTTTTTTGATCGTTTACTTTTTTTAGTACTTTCCAGAAGCATATGAAGCCTTTTTTTCCAATCTGCTCAAACAAAAGACTGTTCCAATTTTTTTTTTTTTTTTCATTATTTTTAATAATTTTGCCTTTTTTTGGGGATCTTAGGATGCTTTCGGTGGGCTGCATGGATCCTACATAGATATAGTTTTTGAAGCTTGGTTCAGTATCAGAATGATTTAAGATCATTATTATTACTACATGACTCATTGAACTGTGCAATAGCCATATTTACACCTAATTTTACAGATTTTAATTCCACTAATGTAGATCTTGGAATCACTGACCATAGGGTGCTATTGACTGACTCATTTGTGTTCTGAGTCTTTCCATGTAAATTTTTTTTAATAACATAGGGTCACCTAGATCTCTAAAAATTGGCTTCATTTAATTCATTATCGTATATATAGCCTGTGTGTACGTGTTTATGATCTTAGTGACTTTCGTTACATTCGGCCTATACCTTTTGAAACTTTTACTAGGTATTTGTACCTCAGGAACACAGTCCATGTTAAGGGCTTTTGTTTGAAGACAGAAGATGAAAATAAACAGCTCAAACAGAAGTTTCCATGCTGTGTAAATCAATGATATATCTAATAACCATATTAGAAATGGATTATTAGAACATCAGCTATCTCATCCAATAGTAAACCTTCAATTGCAAGTTGCCGAAACCAAGTCCGTCTGATTGCTTCCCATTGGTTATTGCCTTCATTAGCCACGCCTCCCTCCCAACCATGAGAGCAACACCAGGCTCGGTTACTGCCAGGGAGAGTGAAGGAGTCGGAAAAGACTCCGGTCTCCAGTCAAGTCTAAGCGGTCTAAACCCCGAGATATTGGAGAAGGCATTCCGTTTGAAAACACCAAGAAGTTCGGCTGCGTTTGCATTCTCCCTTAAAAAGGTCATTTTCTGTCGGATTGAAATAATTAATAGCATGAATAACATTTATTAGAAATGAAAATATATTGTAACTATTAGGTGTGACGTAAAAAAATAAATTATTAATTTCTTAACTTTTAAGCTACCATTAATTTTGCCAAACGTCACACTGCTCATTACAATCCATCTTTTATCATCATGATCACCAAATGGTAGCATCTGTTGATTCTTTATAGTCCACTGGGTAGCACTGTTGCAGCGAACCCATCTATTTAGAACAAGGGTACTCAACCTTTTTTTTTTTTTGCTGGGCCACATGCATATGTAAGCCATTTCACACGGGCCGCGTACATATGTTTGTTATTTCACGCAGGCCGTAACATAAAATTAAGCGGGGGGAGGGGTAGAAATACTTAAGACCAAGATAACATTAAAAATTTAAAATATGGAAAATTGATCAAAATATTATAACTCCTATTTTGCTTTTGTTAATTATTAAATGTTTATATATTTTTTATTTTTGTCACTTAACTAAATTAAAAAAATTTAAGAAACACTCCTTCATAATTTTTGCATCAGTAAATGGTTTCATATGATTACCAATAATATAACAAACTTCTTATGATGTCTTTATTACTACTGTGACATTACAACTGACGAAACACTTTGTTGCTGTTACAAAGAATATACAAAATAGCCTATTCATCACCTCTTGAAAGAGGAAAGTGTCATTAAATAATTCCTGTTTATTGGTGTTTTTAAGTACAACACTTTCATGACAAATCAAACAAGTACTGATCTCAATGTTTGTTTTTCACTACAAAACAGTCAACCTCCAAATCATTCGAATATTTTTCGCTTGCAAGGTATGAAAGATTGCTCAAAATTATAGTTCTATCCATAAAATTAACGCTAATCCACTGCTGTCTGTTATCCCTAACCGTTACAAATAGAAAAATAATATTAATTCGCAGCCATACGATATCGACAGCAAAAAAGCAAAATTGATATGTTTGATTTCTTGTCAAATAATTTCCACCAAATTTTTAATTCATTGTCTTAAATAAGAGAACTTTTCAGAGCAATGGGTCATGACCGGACCACTTAAAAAGGCTCGGGGGGCACAGGTTGAGTATCGCGGATTTAGAAGAAAACTGTGGAAACAGTCAGTATATTCTTTTTGTCAGAATGTAAACACGAACTTGTGGAACGTTCTTGGGTGATATAGGATGTATTTACTGAGCCAAATATTCTGTTTGGCGTGAAATGTATCTTCAGTGGTATAAAATTTAAGTGAGTTTCATCATTTTGTCTACTTCCTGTATTTAACTGAAAATCTAAATTGAAACTTTTTGGCTTAAT
The DNA here is from genome assembly GCA_019973935.1 of Trichonephila clavipes. NCBI lineage: Eukaryota > Metazoa > Arthropoda > Arachnida > Araneae > Nephilidae > Trichonephila > Trichonephila clavipes. Next base: position 57,106 of record BMAU01016148.1, read on the forward strand.
GTTCTCCCAAATAGTCATCGATTGATCTTCTACAGAATCTTTCTTAACTAAAAGCTGAGTGATTCTGTGGTTTGATCAACCTGCTACGTTATTACCTGTCCTCTCTTAAATGATGATTAATGATCGTACCATTTTCAAATCCACCTATGAGAAGCTTGATGGAAGTATATTCAATTGAAAATTTTTAGGTAAAATTAAATTGGAAAATCTTTAGGTATGTTTACCATATAATACGCACCCCCTTTCTACAAAGAAACTTAAAATGTACGAGAGATGATCAGAAAAAAGTTACAAGTCGAATAAAGAAACATTTATTAGTAATAGACAGAAAATATAGAATGGAATTAAGAGGCATACGCGCGTGTGTGTGTCTATCACATTTCAACATAATCACCAAGTCTTTTTAGGCATTTAATAGAACTGAGAACCAACTTGTGTTTAACCCGTCTTGATAGAAATCATGTCCTTGTTCATTGAGCCAGGTCTCGGCGGTTGATTTCACAGTACTGTCTTGAATAGCGCAGCACATAAGAAACGCTACCATAGCTCAGTCCCAGCTCTGACGAGATTTCACTCATTTTGAATCATTTCTTCAATTCGTGCCGTGTTGATTTCTGCCGTTCCCCGCCATGTTTCCTCTTTCGACATCCTGTTTGCCTGATTGAAAAGAGTGACACCATTTTGCTACATGCAGTCTGCTCATTGCTTCTTCACCATACATAAACTTCCCCGATTTGACTGTGGATGGAAGATGCGGACACGTTGTTTGCCCATAAAAATAGAATCACGGCTCGCATTTTCAAACAAGACCAATTTCCGAAGTGTCTTGCTATTTCATTTGCCCGGAACCGTCTGGGATCTTCCACTACCTACCCGCAAACCAGCTGTATGACAATTAGTGCCCTTTGTCTCCACTCTGGGAAAACAAAATTTCTCCACAATATGTAGTGTTCAAATGTTGCGGCCTGTAATCTTTTTTTCTGGTCCTCCCTCGTAGATACGTAATGCTCTTCTGTTTAGAAGTCCTCTTCTCCGGATACTTTACTTGGCCGTGGTAGCCAAGAAGGAAGGCATATCATGAGTTCGAGCCTAGTACCACTGATACTACACCGTGCTGAAGGAGCCGGTACTTGTTAAATGTGTCGAGCTTTAAATCGATCCGTTTGAGTGGTGTAGAAGTTCGGAGAGGGGTGTGATATCTTTCATCACTTGACCTTGGTTCAAGATGACGAGATCCATTGCCAAAAGCTCTCTTGTAGTTTTATAGATAGACGTAAACATAATTCTCTAAGTTTAGGTATTATACAAAGCTTTAGAAGAAATAGCATATTTCTAGAACTACAACCTTTATAGTTAATAAGGTATATTATTCCTTTTAAATATACTGTATTTCCATACATGAAGAAGTTTCCTTTTTATGCTTACTTTATTTGTTAAGCCCTTAGTTTGATACCCAGCATATAACGCACCCCCGTAAATTTCGATATTATTTCTAAAAGTGTTCGTTATACACCGGACCTTACGGTAAGTGTTTTTCTATCTCACCTTTTATTTTTTTGCTTCCTCACCTGAAAACTGGTACTAGAAAAGTACTATTACATCATGGCACGCGCTGAATCCTCCAGTAAATTGTAGTCTGCCCCAAGAATGATTGACTTTTTTTGTGTAAGTAATTCGAAAGTAGTTGAATAATGCCCGTAGATAATATAAAATATGTCAAACAATTGCCTTAAATAAATAAAATAGTTATGTCCGCAAAAACAGTGCCATTATAAAACACTTCGCTAAAAACATGTACACACCCTTGAATTTGGACGCTGACATATTATTTTGAATAGCACTCAAACAATTGTTATGATTAACAGTCATAAAATCATAAACAACATTCAAAATACCGTTATCAATGCTTTTAAGACAGAGAGCAAACATTTCAATTTCTAAACCATCCATTATAAACTGTCAAGAGTGAAAGAAAATGCAACATTCACACGCAAAATCATTCTAAGACGAATAGCCCACAATTCAAAATCCATCAACGACGAAAAGACGTCTTCCTTTTAAAAGAAAGAGTAAAATATGCATCAGTTTCTAAATGTGTCTTTATTTTGTGGTTAACAGTGCTTAATACCATGATAATTGATGTCTGCGTTGAAGAACGCTCAATTCTTACCAAATCATATATTTCAAAAGATTCCAAAAAGAATTATGCCTATGGAGATAATCGGTTGTGGAGAGTAAAAAGATCAAAGCGTCCCGAGGGAAATAGTTGTGCCCAAATTTACTCCATTATTTTTGTTTTATTTTGTTTCTCCAGTTCGTTTAATTTTAGATAGTAGTACTCATATGTTAGAAATTATTCGAATTCTTGTAGATTATGGATTTGTGTTCAATGCAGGTGTATTTTTTGGAATATCATACCACAATTACTGTGCAAATTTATATCTCTTACAATAGTTCTCTCTTTTCAGAGACTATTACTACTGAACTTTTTAACTATTATTAATAGTCTCGATCTTATATATGTGTGACGGTTCAAAGCAGCCTCTAGATTTTGGGTAAAAACAGTTTTATTCAGCGGGCATTCGGCATATCTTTTCGCTGAGAGTAACCAACACCAAGTGACTCGATTTAATTGGACTAAATACTTATTTCTGGAACTGCTAAATAATCATTTTTTAGTTTATGTTTTCATTGGAAAGGAAAGCGTGGGTGTGTACATACAAAGACCATAAAATCTATGAGCTGAAATTAAAATTGCTATGTTTGGAATATTTTTTTGAGAAATAGTTCGCTGTTTTTAATTAATGATTCGAATATATATATATATATATATATATATATATATATATATATATATATATATATATATATATGGAAGAAAAAGTTAAATAGCAAATAAAAGATTTTGTTTTAGATATAAGTTAATTATCCTTACTCGCACACGCACACACATCTCATTCAAACACGGCTAAGCAATCTGGGAGAGAATCTAATAATTGGTGAAAAAAGTTAATAAAATCGACAAAAAGGCTCTACATTAAAGGGTGTGATGACCCTCCTGGGTGACACCTTGAACACCAAAATTAATTTGAGGCAAAGAACCACTAAGAGCCATTTTGAATAACAATAATTTTTATTTATCATTATACTTTTCTCAAAAAAAATCTCTGATAACATATAATAAGATAGTGTTACGTCACTTAAAGGGATTTGCCTTTATATTAAATTAAATTACTAAGAATGCAATTAATTAATAATCAAGCTCAAGTAAGGTTTACCGAAATAGGAGATCCGAGAAATACACGTATTCGAATTCTTAACTTTCATTAACTTTAACTAAGTCGCTCAAACTGACGCTTATTTTAAGCGTACGTAAATTACATTTACCACTGGATTATATCAGCTTTCTGGTACGTCTCGCAGCCTGACGTCTTCACGAATCTAATCTCCTTGAATCTTCTAGTAATGCTTTTAAAGTTACTGGCTCAATAGCCTTCCGTCATCTCTCTTGCTATCTCGCAACGCTCGACAAAAATACCTTATCTAATTTAAATATCCCGTACATCTTTTTGGAGTTGATTGGAAATAAACGCGAATTTATATTCCCCAAAAAGACGCCTAAGAAGTTAATGGAAAGGTTCCGTACAGATTCGTCACAAGGGTTATTGACAAAGGTACTCAATGGTGGCATTGGATAGTCAAGTTTTACTTCTACTATTATAGTTGGAATTGCATTTTTAACAATGGTTTTATTTCCTGTAATAACTCAGTTGTTCACCATGCAAGGTACATCAACTTCCCTATATTACTTGAGCACCTTTTTGCCAGTTAACATTGTAATTTGCTGTTGAAACATGATTATGCGTACGCTTTGATGGTAAATGTGTTGTACCACCAAATCTTATTTGTCTATTGTGTGTTGGCACATGAAACGTACCACTTGTTTGAAGGCCTTAGAAATTGAACCTAGAGGATACATTTTCTGAACCACCACAGAGGTCAACTCCTAGTAGTTACTCGAGTTTTTCCGACAGATGTCAAATCCTAATTGTACGCAATGGGTTTATACAGTAGTTCATTCTTTGATCAGCTGTTGAGTGGTATTTTTTGGAAGTGACTGTGTTGTGTATCTTTAAGTGTAAATGAAAGGGATTCTTATGGTATTTGATACAGATGAGGTAAGTTCACACTTTATGTAACTAAATATGTCCAATAATTAGTACCTCACGTATGCAGTGTTAGTATGAAAATATCCAAAAATTGTACCCCCCCCCCCGCTCTATTGGAAGCCCTCTTGTTTACACACAAATACAAAATACATTCCATTTATTTTTCACAATAATGGGCCTGTTTATTGTGTCAAAAATATTTGATGTAAATTACATTATTTAAAAATACTAATTTAATCAATAATAATTTAATTAATATTTATTAAATAATAGTTCATACACACAAAATTTTACAGATGCCCTGAAGAGCTATAGCTCGTATTCAGGAAAAAATAAATACAGCTAATACACTTATTTTTTATATATGTTTACTAAATAAAAACTAGATGAAACAAAATAATGTATAGAATAGAATATTTAAAATTAAAACTAACATTAGGTAAATTAGGACTAACCTAAAATTAAGCTTACAACATTAGATTAGAAAAAACTGAAAATTTTTGATAATATAGGATAAATAATAATAGAAGAGATGAAGAAGTTAATTTATTTATTTTCCATCTCTAAAATAACTAGCAAAAGCTACTATTGTGCCAAGGACAGAAAACATCATGCTTCCAGAACTATCAAGCTGCTCAAGCGTGGAAGTACAAAATATGTGTACCACCTATTTTTTTAAAAAAACCTTTATTTGATAAAGTGCTTAATAGTAGTAATATTCGTATGTACCAACTTTTGTTCAATTACTATGGTTCTGTGAGGTTTGTCTAAAATTTTTGTCATTATTTCCTCCTAGTGTCAAATATTAGCTCACGAAAGAGTTATTCTATAGTGCCCTCTCCTTCCACATGTTCCCAATAGCAATGGACAAGAACAAAGAGTACAACGATTGAGTCTAATCTATTCAGGTCTAATCTTTAGACCAAAAAGGGATACTTTTTGGTTCCAATCATATACCGCGAACACGGAGTGATTTCCGGAACATTAACCTTTCAGCCTTTCGTGAGATAAAGTTGTGGCCATTTCCCGTTATTCAGGTAAAGCAGCGTTTCTCAAACTGTGAAGCGCGCCCGCCTTGTGGGGCGTGACAATTCTACGAGGGGGGCGTGAGCACATAGAAAGAAGTCGAAAACAAAAATTATTTTAAAAATGAATAATTTACTGAAAGTAAACAAACAAAATACATTTGACATAATAAAAAAATAAAATACACTAATATAGTACACTTAAAAATGTATCAGTACTGCACAATATATTTTACAATTGATTTAACAATGTAAAGTTGAGAACAAGTTGAATAATTACCCTTGACCCCATGCATATAATTATACATAGAAATTAACACTTATCTTGATAATTTGTACGGTTTATAATGAATCCCTTAACCGCCCATTAAAGAGATTACGTTATTCTTTACCCAATTCCAACTGTTTTCCACGTAGGCACGGTGATGTGGGCGGGAGGGGGGAGAGAAATAAATAAGCAATTAATCTGAAATAAGTAAATCTTTCGCAAACATTGTCAAGGTCCTTTTATTGTGTTTCAAAGTAGCCCGGGTATTGGGGATCACTAACGCAACTTATGCAGTGATTTTGTAAAGAAATATTCATTTTGATGGGGATTAAAAAACGAGCAAAAATTTGATGTTTTTTAAATAAGTTATTTAAAAAGGTAAATATTTATAGACACCATTTAACAGTACTTCTTACTTTACTATTTAAAGTATATTGTTACCTAAAGTAATTGATTGCAATTCATGTACATCAGTGTCAACTTATGTGAATAAGTTACATTTTAAAGTATTTGCACATTATCCTCTTAAAAAACTTGAAACTATTACGAGATTTTCTAAAAAATAATTAAATTTTTTTTTTATTATGAAAACATTTAATAGAAACCTTTGCTTTCTTCAAATTGAGTTGGAAGCTTTTGAATAAGAAATATTAGTTTATAGCTTAGTGCTTCTCAAAACAGACG